>JAXCGZ010022702.1:0-150000 GCA_037179515.1 Halocaridina rubra | reverse complement strand
CAGAAACAAAGTACCCCAATCTGAACTCGCATTGTGTCGTGGTGGAAAGTTAATAGTTTCATGTAGTTATATCGATGTGGCAAGGACATTAGTGGCGTCTGTTGTTTCCCAGCCTCTTCCAACTCAGCATTAAAATTGAGCACACAAAAAGGAAATGGCAGGATAGATGTTGAACAATGCTCCACCACGAACACTGTCAAATTCCTAAATGATGAAACTTTTGCTATTTTTATTTAGTAATGCTTTTAAATTCTAGTTGTTTACTTAGAGACACCAGTGATCTTCGTTTGTAGATGCAGTTGAATATACAATTGCCATTTACGACAATATTTTCGTTGCTTTAGAATTGCATTCGAGAAATTTCTGTCCACTTTGGAAACAACATTCATTATGCAATCATGGGAAGGGTTGGGGAAAGCAGACAGAAGAAAAATTTAGAATCCAGACTTTGATGTTTCTGTAGTATAAATGTCACAGGCGTTGCTTCTTTAAAATGCTTTGTAAATAGTTCAGTTTTCTAATGGTTTTTAGGTTTCGAGTTTGGTGGAAGGGTTTAGAAAGAAAAAAGAAAAAATGTCACAAGTTTCCTAAGGCCAGAATGTAGCTATGTATGTTGAGATCCATTTTGCTATTAGTATCAAGTAATGATTCGGAAGTTTTGTCAAGTTTTAAGTGAATTTTCTTTTTTTGTTGGGGTTTTAGGGCTCGAGATAGATAACGGTTGTGGTCTGTACGATTTCTTTTAACTGACTGCACTTTTTTCTCACTGGTTTTCTACGTTCTAAAGCTTTTTTTTCTCATTTTTGACACCCATTACTCTTGTTTTCTTTTTTGCATGGGAAGGAAAAACTATCGTTACATTATAATTACTAATTACACCTTATCTTCCTATATTCTACATATATTACCATATAACTTCCAAATCTTAACAGTCCCTTCATCTTAATTCTCTTTAGTACAAATTCTATGTTGCCTTAAATCCTAGGTCTCTTTTTCCGGATTATTTTTAACTAATTTTATGTTTTTGCCTCCATCTATGCTTCCTATTTCATTTTTTGTTTTTTCTTTTACGATGTATGTTTTCTTCATATACTTGACATATATTTAATATAAATTTTTCTGTTTTTTCTAAGAGACATATATCCGTTTTACTATTGCCTTTTTATCATTTGATATATATATCATTATTTTCTTTTACAATTCTCATAATTTATCCTCAATATCTGTTTTCTATTTAATTATACGTTTTAACACTAGAAGTTTCCTTTGGTTCTGTCAGTTTCCCTTGCTTTTTTCATCCCATCTGCACTATTTTGTTTTCCGTTTTATGTAGGAATTTTATATTATTAACTTTCTTCGTCTTATTCTATTTGTTTTGCTGCTTTTAACTCATTCTTTAATATGCCATAATTTCGTTTGATTTGCCTATCAGTGTCTTTGAAATTTTTATTATTATTTTTTTTTATTATTATTATTATTATTATTATTATTATTATTATTATTATTATTATTATTATTATTATTATTATTATTATTATTATTATTATTATTATTATTATTATCATCATCATCATCATTATTATTATTATTATTATTATTATTATTACTATTATTATTATTATTATTGTTATTATTATTATTATTCCTATTATTATTATTATTATTATTATTATTTTATTATTATTATTATTATTATTATTATTATTATTATTATTATTATTATCATTATTATTATTACTATTATTATTATTATTATTATTATTATTATTATTATTATTATTATTATTATTATTATTATTATTATTATTATTTTCTATATTATTATTATCATTATTATTATTATTATTATTATTATTATTATTATTATTATTATTATTATTATTGCGTGGTCTTGGTTTTGGATTTTTATCAAACATTTTTATCACGAGAACGTTTTTTAATATTAATAATTTATTATTATTATTATTATTATTATTATTATTATTATTATTATTATTATTCTTATTATTATTATTATTATTATTATTATTATCATTATTATTATTATTATTATTATTATTATTATTATTATTATTATTATTATTATTATTATTATTATTATTATTATTATTATTATTAAGGTTGTTGTTGTTGTTTTTGTTGTTGTCGTTGTTGTTATTGTTATTATTATTATTTTTATTATTATTATTATTATTATTATTATTATTATTATTATTATTATTATTATTATTATTTCTTATGACTCATTTCTCCCTTGTCTTCGACCCTTTCTGAGCTATGCCCACCTATGTTTTCTAAGTGTATGATTTTTATTTTTTCTCATTTATTTTTCTCATTAATCCATCTGCTAAAAAATTTTGCTTTGTTTTCACTCATTTTTTTCATCTCTCTCTCTCTCTCTCTCTCTCTCTCTCTCTCTCTCTCTCTCTCTCTCTCTCTCTCTCTCTCTTCTCTCTCTCTCTCTCTCTCTCTCTCTCTCTCTCTCTCTCTCTCTCTCTCTCTCTCTCTCTCTCTCTCTCTCTCTCTCTCTCTCTCTCTCTCTCTCTCTCTCTCTCTCTCTCTCTCTCTCTCTCTCTCTCTCTCTCTCTCCCCTAGGTCACTTAGTTCCTCTTCTCACTGAGCTTTTCCTTTCGTTTAGTTTTTATCAAGCATTGCTCTTATTTCCTCTCTATTTCTCCTTATTCCCTCTTCTTTATCCTATATTCTCTCATTCCATTTCAATCCAAAGATCACACATACTTTTTTTGTCTAGTTAAAACTATTGTTTTCGTCTTTTTCTTCTCTCACCCATCCCACATACACTTCATTCAAGAATCCCATGTAAAAACGAGGTATTTCTCTCTCTCTCTCTCTCTTCTCTCTCTCTCTCTCTCTCTCTCTCTCTCTCTCTCTCTCTCTCTCTCTCTCTTCTCCTCTCTCTCTCTCCTCTCTCTCTCTTCTCTCTCCTCTCTCTCTCTCTCTCTCTCTCTCTTCTCTCCTCTCCGCTCTCTCTCTCATCTCTCTTCCTCTCTCTCTCTCTCTCTCTCTCTCTCTCTCTCATCTCTCTCAGTCCTCTCTCTCTCTCCTCTCTTGCACTCTCTCTATCTCTCATCTCTCTCCTCCTCTCACTAAGAATCTTGTTTAGAGATATCACAACCTCCTCTCCATTTAGTGATTTTAAGCTTTATTTTCTTTTTTTTTCTTATTTTCTTTATTGTCGTTGCTTTCCACTGCTCTCTGCTTTTTCTTCCTTTTAATTTTTTTTCTGTTTTTCCTCTTCACACACCTTGCTTTTCAGATTTTGTCTCGCGATTCGGTGACTGTCTCGGTGGATGCTGTAGTATACTACCGAGTCTCGGATCCAATTATGGCAGAGACCAATGTTGAGGACTACAGGTACTCTGCTACAACATTATTTGAGATCATACTAAAGGGCAACCGTATGGCTTTCACGTTTTTTTTATATTAGTTTTCCTTTTTGCATCTCATACCGTGATTGGTTGGTTGGTTGGTTGGTTGCCAGTGTTGCTACGTTTTTGTGTGATTATTTTTTTTTTCTATTCTTAATTTTACACTCCTCATATTTTTTTAGTAAGTTTTAATGCCGAGTAAAGACACTTTTTTTTATTGTGTGAAGAGAGTAGAGTTTATCCCAAGAAGATTTTCTTTAAGTACTCGTTGAAGATTGTCGATTTTCGTTTTAAGTGTTTGTGTTTAATATTAACTCATTTCGTAATTGGTGTGAATAATTTAAGTGTAGAGTATCAGTTGATGCATTGCCAGTACTACGTATATTGTTTTATCCATTCGAGTTTTATTGCGAGTCAATTTGAAAATTAATCAAAAGGCGTTTTTCTTCATTTTCATCTCCATTGACGTATATTTTTATTGGTTACTATATAGGTTATTTGTTAATATAAGTACACATAAAGCTCTTTTTTCAATTTATTCGTACGTTTTCATTTATTATAGTTATCAGTGCGCTGCATACTAAATACATTGAACAATGGTAAAAGAAAAAATATAGAATATTGAAAATATGACTCAATACTCCTCGCACCGGCAATATCATTGGGTTATCTGAACCGCAATTTTATTTTTACCTTCATTTTTTTTTCTCTCTGAAACACTTTCCAAATCTTTGGCTGTTTTCCAGTATCGCCGCTCGCTTGCGTATGTGTTTGTTTTTTGCTCTTGTTGTGATTTTGTGCTGCATTAACAAATAAATTTATGAAAAGCTCGACACATAAAAAGTTTGCTATTTTGATTAAATCTTGCATGCTTTGTTGCTGTTGTTGATTACTGCCATGATTGTTATTATTATCATTATTATTACCATTATTATCATTATCTTCTCAGTATCGTATTTTCAGAGGCTCTGGACACCAACAGTGATACAGAACGTAAGTTATATGGTTCGATCTGCTCCTCCGTATCAATGATACATAATTCGTTCTTTTCGGTCATATGCTTTGGAAGGTTGTAGGTAGCACCGGATGTATTTAAAAAGAAATCCCAGGAAAAATAGAAAATAAAGAATAAGAAAAGCAAGCTGGTTAACAGCCAAATATACCAAAGGACAGTAAACACGTTATTGTCTTATATACATTAGTTTAAGAGTGGAAAAAAATAACCTTTTTTTTTAGACATTATTACATGAAATCTTCGTTTTAGCCCAACTTGGGTATTATCAGAGTTTAAACTAGCTAAGTGCTCAATTCAGACAGTTTATATATTGAAGATATGTTATCATTACTGGAAGACTTGTTGCAGTAAGGGAAATTTTGTGGCATATTTTTTACCAATTAAACTTGGCTCTATATACGTTTTTTTTTTTATATCAAATTGCATTTCAAAACTTTACTGTTAAGGGAATGAAGAAAAGATGTATTCCTCGTCTAAAGATCCTCTTTTATTCATATTGAAGGTAGTCTTCCAGTTTGATACATCCTTCTTTCATCTGTGATTAATTGGGGCTCAGGAGGGACATTATGGGAACCCATTTTTGCTATGAACGCGTCATTTTATGAATTGTGAGACTTTTCTAGTCCTGGAGAGAACTCTATGTTTTTTCTCCTCAAGCGAGAAATCCTATTTTATAGACATAAAAGAAAATACTGTAGACCTGTCACACGCTGTTGTTCTTACATTCATAGATTATTATGTATCGCTTCTAATGTGTTTTTTATTTCCATCATTCTGATTTCCAGGGAATTAACAAGAGACCTGTAACTCTATACTAGCGATATTTTTTAATTCTTTGAGGCTTTTGTTCATAAGAAAACCATTGCTTTCTTAATTAGATGTTGCTGTAGGGAAAAAAATATTTTTCTTTTTTTCTTTTTATAGATTAGAAAACAGATATAGAATATTTATAGCTTCGTTGAGTGTGTTTGTATGATTTATAAATATTTTTTATTGGAAGACTCCTGTATGTATGTAATTACCTTTGCTTGTTCAAGAAAGTATAAAATATTATTGAAAAAAAAAATATATGATCAAGAAATCATCATGAAATACATATACTAACATTCCACTCTCCTAAGCATAATTGTTTTAGTAGTTAAGGAAAAACATAATAATTTTCCTAGTACGTTAAGTAAGTGCGTATTAAGAGTGACGTTAGTTAGATGTTTAAAATGAGACTGTTGCTATTTTTTTTTTTTTTCAATATAAGCAGGGAATAGTAATTTGAATGTTTTCACTTTAAAAACAGAATTACAAGGAAAGTATCAATAATAGGATATATTTGTAGTTCAATATAAAAAAAAGGATTAGAACATTTTTTAGCTCAGTTTGATTTTACTATTGGCTTCGTGATGTTGAAGATCTAATTGACGGATTTTCCTGTATGAAGACAATTGACAATGCCATTAATGCTAAAAAAAGCCTTTTGTCCATACCATTTTTGACATGACTAGTAATGCTGTATTTTGCTTTTTTTTCATCCTTTGTGGTTTAATGGGCTAAAGACTAATTTTTCATACTACAGGATTGAGTTCAATCCCGCCTCGTTCCGTTACGAGTTTGAAGAAAGAACGGTGGTTGATTTTGTCTTGCCCCAAAGCTTGTCAGCTCATCAGGCATTAAGAAACCACAAATGGATGTAGCAAGCAATTAGTAAATCCAAATGTATCAGGAGCTCATGCATGAGTAGATTGGGTGAGGGGAGGGTTTGTGTGAGCCTCCTGAAGCTCTGCACCAAAAAGAAAAGTAAATTATTTAGTTGTTTTTACGGCACATAATTAGATAACAATGCATATTAAGCTATATATTTTGGTGTAGTATCTTGATTTAATTTAGTAATTGGGCAGCTTGGTGGTTGTAATGCCATCTATTGCTACCCAGGTGCACTATTGCTGTAGAGGGGTAGTACAACCTAGGAGTACTATAGCTATGCAGAAGTGGTATGGACAATAAAAAAAAAGTCTTGTATCTCTTCGATCTTCCGCCTTAAGTTGCATTTGTAATGACTTTGGCCCGATTTCTTAAACAGTGTAAACCTAGGATACCATATTGTTATTTAGCTAGACACACACAAATGGATTTCATAAACGCATCTGACACAGTTCTGTATATGGCTAGGAACCCACGTGGGATCCTAGCCATACACAGAATCGCGTCAGATGCGTTTATGAAATCCATTTGTGTGTGTTTAGATAACTAACAATATGGTATCCTAGGGTTACACTGTTTAAGAAATCGGGCCATAGTTTTCACGGTGATATGGACGAATCGAAGAACCCATATTCATTTGATAAAGAGAGAGAGAGAGAGAGAGAGAGAGAGAGAGAGAGAGAGAGAGAGAGAGAGAGAGAGAGAGAGAGAGAGAGAGAGAGAGAGAGAGAGAGAGAGAGAGAGAGAGAGAGAGAGAGGAGAGAGAGAGAGAGAGAGAGAGAATATATTTTCTCCGTTTTGCTTCTTTGGAGAGGTAATTAGAGTGTGAGACCAAATTAACATGCATAAAAGAAAATAGGACAGTTTTTTATTTCTATGTTTTAATTTCTTTTAATTTATTTAGATAAAAAAGGTATATCTGCCGTCTCCTTCATTGGAAAATTAAATCCATGAAATCCTAGACGTTATTTATATCGATAAGCCAATGAGAAATCTGTCTGTCCCCTCGGATTTTTTAGTTTTTATTCTTGATTAATGTGATTCGAATGTGACACAGAAAGACTGTTGAAAAAGAAGAATTGTATGGTTTGTAGTGCTAATGTTTACCAACTTTACAAGTTAAATACTGTTAATGTTAACGGGAGTGAAAGTTGTATTTTTAAGAAGAATAAACTGGAGTTGTAAACAAGGTACTTTTCACCAAAAGATCGTTTGTTTATTTTCCTAATACGGGTATGGCCAAATTAAGAGCGATTTGCCTGGAGGGTATAGCATAGTAAGAGGCTTAGCGGGTTGATGGTAAGCACTAACACACTTTACCTCATGCAAGTGGACCTACTCGATACATTCTCATCCAATAAGGTAAACTCGATTTAAGGAGGGTTTACACTTTCAAACGGTTCGTCGAACGCAGTTCGACAGACAAGTGTTTGAAGTGATGTTCGAACGTATGAATGGGGTATTAGGTTGTCGAACACGTGTTCGACAACCAAATACCCCATTCACACGTTCGAACATCACTTCAAACACTTCTCTGTCGAACCGCGTTCGACGAACCGTTTGACCGTGTAAGCCGCCCATAACGCACTTTACCTCATGCAAGTGGACCTGCTCGATACATTCTCATCCAATAAGGTAAACTCGCTTTAGAAAACACTTGTTACTTTTTACCGACGAGCCATTGGCCATCCTACTACTCTGACATCCAAGCAAATCGCTTTCTGTGTGGCTGTACCCTAAGTGAGGTAAGGTTAGATGACAGGTTTAGGACAGGTATAGAGACGTTGGAAACCCAAACCCTCCCCACTAACTAACAATGTCCTCTTTACCTAGAGTGTAGATTACATGAGTGACGCGACTGAATGGAATTAGAATATAGATAATATTACAATAAACGCAAATTAAAAAAAATAATGTAATAAGTTGAGACTATCTATTTTTAATAGCAGTTGAGTTATTTACAAAAAATAAATGCATTCTGTAAGTGGGAAAACTCATAAGCAGATGCATTCTTAGCCATGGTATGTAGAAGAGCTAATTGCTATTTTATATTTGTCTCATAAGTAGTGCAGGTATACAGCGCTTTTAAGTTTTTTTTTTTTTTACGCGAATTTAGAAATACCACGTAAACATTTAGCAATAGAAAAAGAAACTACAACTGTGTGTGTGAAACTGTTAGAAATTTAAAATGATAAAACACCATTCAGCTTTAACTCCTAATTTTACCGCAGTTTTAGTTATAACTTTATTTACAGCAAATTTATTTAAAGTTGTCTAAGATTTAATTTCAATTGACCTCTTTATCATATCAGCTTGTTTAAATTTTGTTTTTGTCTTCTATACTTTCTTAAGCGTTAATTGAATTTAAAAATAAAACAAATGCTGACTCAAAAACGCTCATTAATCCGTAAATTAAATTCAGTTCAATGTACTAAATAGATCAACCTAAAGTAGAGTAATCTAAAAACTGAGTTAATTAAATCCATGTGGTATTTTTCACTTAAACAAACCAATTTTTAAACTTAACAAAACTTCCCATGTGCTGTGGATAAAATAGATAATATATTGTGTGACACTTTGTCAACATGTTTACTAACCCAAAGCATTAGCAATAAAGTAATTTGAAGGCTTCAAATGCTACCTTACACTGTATGATACTTCATCAGTTAACAAACTATCGATTTTTATATAACTTATTGTTAAATGGTTCAATGTAGCTCTGAAAAAGCCATGTATACTTAATGTAAGTATATTTTCAATACAAGAAAAATACTCTGTAATAAATATGAATATTTACAGGTCAGTGTATAACAGTTTATGATATTAAAAAAAACTGAACTCCTGGAATGTTTTTCAAGTCTTTTCCTGAGAGGATGTTAATTTTGAAAGTCTTTCTGATTTAGAATATAGTACTATTCTTTTTGCCCGGATTAGTAAATAACTTTTACATTTTCTAGATACATTCCTAATCTTTTTTCCTAAATGCATTTAAAAAACACTTTATCTATTAGCACTGGGAGTATTGTTAATGTTATTTATATTCACTAAATAGCCTAGAAAAATAAATTTCAATTGTAAACTCTAAACATCTAATGAGGAGGAATTTTCAGAAAAAATCAAAATGGCAAATATTGTCTTTGTATATTTTCGAAGTGGATTTCTTTATAACCAGCATCTTGAAGTGTCTCTCATTTTGACTCAGGGCATGGTTGGGGGATATGAAAGCGTTCTCAGTATAAATAAAAAGAGACACTACGGCATTTTACCTTTTGTTGCTTGTAAAAAGATTAATATTCATTTTACTTTCCTAAAGGCGAAACTATTTACTCTTCAATAAGGTTTTAAAGTTATGATTATTATTACACTTCTTTTATTTGGGGGGGGAGGGGACTAATCTACGAAAGGGATGCTGAAGAATCTTATATATTCATTATTAATAATGTATTTATTTTCACCAAGAATATTATGATTGAATATTTAGATTTTTCATCATGAATATCGATTCTATATTGTTTCATCATTATTTTTTCTAAGGCCGTGTAATAAAGAACATATTACTTCAACCCATATAACATAATAATTCAAGAACTGATTTCTGTCTACCCTGAGTAACAAATTGTATGTGCGAGTATATATATATATATATATATATATAATATATATATATATATATATATATATATATAATATATATATATATATATATATATATTATATATATATATATATATATATATATATATATATATATATATATATATTATATATTATATATATATATATATTATATTATATATATCAAAGAAATCGATTTTTTGTAATATAACAGTGATAATTTTGTGAATCTGAATAGGTTCACAAAAGCATTTGAACTTTACAATAAAAAAAATATATGAATCTGTACATCAAATAACTTTTTTTTTATGAAAAGAAGAAAAAAAATACAATAAGAAATTAGACTATGCGACTTACTTCTTACTGGACTGATACTTAAATGTGTGACTGTATTATGATATTCTGTCTCCAATTTTTTTTTCTCTACAAATCCATGAAAAACTGGTCATGAATTATAACAATTGTTGTTCTCCTTTCCTCTCTTTTTTTATCTTCTAAGTTTGGACATGTACTAATATTTTTTATTTGAGTTTGTCTATATTTTTCCAGATGTTTTTTTTTAACAAATCACATTTTTTTTGTTTAGTCTTATTATTTTTTTTCGTGTATGCCAAACACAGCTACAGTGGAAGAATACCATGAAGGGTTGGGAGAGATTTTGAATTTGTTTTTTTTCTTTCAAGAACTAACCAGTATTTCTCTTAATTGCAGTCTGGGCAAGTAGGTTACCAGTGAAGGGCATATACCCTGAATTACCCTCACCTCTAGGAAATATCACTTCTGTAATATTTTTTTTTAACTTAAGGCAACAAGTTTTAATTCAATTAAAGCTTCTGTATAACTAACTAAGCATAACTTTTTAATTTCCTTCACAAAGGAGAGGTTTTAAATAGAAACTAATAAAACAGTTGAACATTGTAAAAATATTTTTTCCCCTCGTGGAAGATAGATAAAATTATCATATAATATTTTCTATAGAGATGAGGTTGATTTCTTGGTTTCTGCCCTTTGGTGATGATCTACTTGTCACTGAGGAGTTATTGTCCACTAACAGGAAAAAACAGCACCACCCTCTCAGATCCTCCGTTATTTTAAAGCTTCGATTGCGTCTCAGAAAAAAAGCAATTTAAAAAGAAAAACAAGTCTCTTCCCTCTCAAAAAAAAAATTAAAGTTATTTCGATTGCGTCTCAGAAAAAAAAAACAATTTAAAAAGAAAAGCAAGTCTCTTCCCTCTCTCTCTCTCAAAAGAAAAAGTGATTTTTATTGAAATTTTGATGCCATTCAAAATATGTGTTCAGTTGTTATCAATTACCTTCTAATATTGGATTACGTTAGCTTCGGTTAGGTTAGGTAGGGTAGATAAGGAAGGCCTTGAGGTACAAGAATCCTTACTTAGGAAAAAGAATTGTCATCTTTACTTCCATGACACTAAAATTTAGTTTTCCTAGTGATTTTCTATGTACAACGATGTAGATCTTGAAAATATTTCTCAAAAACAGATCATTTACAAATGTTATGAAAATGAAAATTGACTCTTTCACATAGACGGTCATTAGAATAGCCACATTTTATTTTTAATGTATCTATGGACTTAAGTATCATAAATAGCGAAAATACTCGTATATCTACTATTATTACAATTCCACTTTCGTGTGAGAGTATCACAAACTCTTAATTAGTGTGCGTACAATTTGAGTATAATTTTCAAGTACGATTTTTATTCGGATCCAAAAACAATCGTCCATTTTTCATAAAATGAAATTTTAATCCAATGAAAGACCAAAGTTTTAGTGACATATACTCTTCCATTTAATTTTCTCCAGAAAAGTATCGATTCCGTCCCAACAAAGCAAAAGTAAATTTAGAGTAGTTTAACGTCTATCATGGAAAAGTCACAAATATTAATAATATTTATCCTAGGTCCTTTAAAGGGCGTATTTTTATTAATTTGCACATTCGTTCAAAATCTCATGACGCTTTCAATCATTTATATAAAAATTTTGCGATAGTTTTGATTCATTTTCCCTTCGTCTGAGAAAATAAAATTTTTCAATAAAGTTTTACATATGCCTAAATTTTCTCACCTGTGGGACCACCAAGGCCCAGCTACCCTCATGGGTGGATATCGATAAAGAAGAAGATATGCCTAACTTTTTTTTGTCCCAAGAGAAAAAATTTTTATGATAATTCCCATTTTTTTTTTCTTTTAGAATAAATCACGATTTTTTTTCGCGTTCATCCTCCGTTGTAGAAAATTCACCTTTTAAGGGAATTTTTCTTTGGTCTGTAAATATAATATATTCATACTTGTGTTAGTACAGAGAAAATATTGCATTCAGCTTCCGTTTCAGATGAAAATTTTAGCAACTTTTTCTTTCCATCTGGAAAATTAGCAGTTTATTTTTTTTAATAATAAATTCGCTAATTCCCGGAAAATTACGATTTTTTTTTTTAGAATTTTGCCTCCTTCTGGAAAACAGTAACGAAATTTCTAGCATTTTAAATTAATTCCATAGCATTCACGAATAATTCTGAGAATTTCTCTTCCATCCTAAAAAAATTAAGCATTTTTAATAGTATATAATTGAAGGTTAACAATAATAACATTATTTGAGTAGACTCTTTTCATCTCGTCTAATAAAAGTAAGATTTTTTTTTTACTTCCAAGTAAAAAAATATATATATATAAATTTTGCCACGGCATTTTATTTCTCAGGAAAGTACTGATACATAAACGAAACTCGGTTACTATCTAAAATAGTGTAGTTATTCCGCTGCCATCGTGAAAATGGTAAAATTTTCATATATGAGTTACAGAAACAAACAAAAAAATCTGTTTTCTTAATTGATTTTTTATGATATAAAACTGTCGTAAGTGCATTAGGTAAATCTGATCATCGCTTTGTATCCTCAAAAAGATAAAAAACCCAAATTTAGAAGAAAAAAAAAAAGAAAATATATATATATATATATATATATATATATATATATATATATATATATATATATATATATATATAGATAGATAGATAGATAGATAGATAGATAGATAGATAGATAGATAGATAGATAGATAGATAGATAGATATTTACAAATGAACTTTTCATTGCCATCTCCGTAGAGTTTTTCCCCATTGAAAATATACCAAGTTGGTATATTTTCAATGGGGAAAACTCTACGGAGATGGCAATGAAAAGTTCATATATATATATATATATATATATATATATATATATATATATATATATATATATATATATATATATATATATATATATATATATATATATAGATAGACATTTACAAATGAACTTTTCATTGCCATCTCCGTAGAGTTTTCCCCTTTGAAACTATACCAACTCGGTATATTTTCAATGGGGAAAAACTCTACGGAGATGGCAATGAAAAGTTCATTTGTATATATATATATATATATATATATATATATATATATATATATATATATATATATATATATATATATATATATATATATATATATATATATATATATATATATATATATATATATATATATATTTACAAATGAACTTTTCTTTGCCATCTCCGTAGAGTTTTTGCCCATTGAAAATATACCAACTTGGTATAGTTTCAATGGGGAAAAACTCTACGGAGATGGCAATGTAAAGTTCATTTGTAAAAAAAAATATATATATATATATATATCTATATATATATATATATATATATATATATATATATATATATATATATATATATATATATATATATATATATATATATATATATTTACAAATGAACTTTTCATTGCCATCTCCGTCGAGTTTTTCCCCATTGAAAACATACCAAGTTGAATTTCGATAAATGGTACCATACAACAGCTGACATATTGCATCTTCTCGATGTTGGCAGTGGCTTATTGCAGACGATATAAGTATAATTTCACAAAATCGAGCTAATATAAATTAGACATTTGAATCAGGAATAAACTAAAAAAAAATAATAGAAATATTCTTTTAAGAAGATTTTAATGTGTGAAACAGGAACCATACCCGTTAAAATCGCGAATCTACGTTCTGTTCAAAAATTAAAATATTCTTCTTTTACTTTCTAGTAAAATTCAATCTCAATATGAAGTATATTAGACTACATCGTTCAATAGAAGTTTTTACTTGGCATTTTACTAAAAATAAAAAATAAAATAAAATAAATAAATAAATAAAAAAATATTTATATTTAGTAGGTCTTTGACTTTACATAATTCTGAATGAATTTAACTTGCATTTTCAAATGAAAAGAATTAGGTTACCGTAAAGAAATGAATCGTCATTTGAAAACATTAAATTACTATCTAAATCATTATTTCCTATGCATTTCTTGGATATTGTTTGTGGTTGAATGTTGAAAGCTCGTTATACCGGTCATAAACTAAGCCTTTTTGAAGGTATTTTTGAACTCTGCTATTTTTAAGTGCATCTGAATTATTTTTTTTTCTTTTACCACAATTATTCAAGATAAGAATTAGCTTCTAAAATATTTTGACTTAGCATTTTAGACTTGAGAGCGCGTTTCTTTTGGCGATATCCTCTTAAGGTGTTCAGTTACCGATACCTGCTCTCAGTCACTGGCTCTCTTTAATATATTTTTCTTTATCGAACTACTACTACTACTACTACTACTACTACTACTACTACTACTACTACTACTACTACTACTACTACTACTACTACTACTACTACTACTTATACTACTACTACTACTACTACTACTACTACTACTACTACTACTACTACTACTACTACTACTACTACTACTACTACTACTACTACTACTACTACTACTACTACTACTACTACTACTACTACAACTTGATCTATCCCATTTTCTTATTCATTGACTAATTCCTTCACAGTGATGAAAAAAAAATATTGAAATGTTTAGTTTATATCTGTTAGTACTTACGATTACGCTTTCAAAATACTGATAATATGTTGCGGTAGTACTACAGTTAAATCGAGATGGACACGTATAATTCATGTTAGCTTTGCTTTGATATATTATACTTATCTAGTATGCGATACGTTATTGCCATCGAAAAATTCTATTTTATTTTCCGTTTTATGTCAAAATTCATCTCCATTTGATACTCTTAAATTGTTACCTCATTATAGAAACCTCTACGGAGGTAGCAATGAAATTGCCATTTATAAATTAGTTTTTATTTTATTTCTTTCCAGCAGTATAGGTATTATTTTTCAAAGGCTCTCTCTCTCTCTCTCTCTCTCTCTCTCTCTCTCTCTCTCTCTCTCTCTCTCTCTCTCTCTCTCTCTCTCTCTCTCTCTCTCTCTCTCTCTCTCTCTCTCTCTCTCTCTCTCTCTCTCTCTCTCTCTCTCTCTCTCTCTCTCTCTCTCTCTCTCTTTTTTTTTTTTTTTTTTTTTTTTAACACGCATTTAAAGTTCATTTTCAAACGCTTCTCATTTTCAATAGCTTCCTTAATTTTATATTTTTGGGGTCAAATGAGGACCTGAGGTCACTTCGCAGCTTTGACATACAGAATATGAAAAAGGCGTCAAACTTTAAATAATAATGAGAGAGTAGAAGACTTTAGTAACTAATGTAGAAAAACCAGAAATATATTTGCGAACATAACTGAGAATATGAAATTTAAGGGAGAAATAGAGAATGAAAAAAAATGTACGCGAACAAATAATAAAGAGAGGAAAAAATTTAAAAGTAAATGCAATGACGACGTAAAATAATTCAAATAAATATTTTTCCATAACAAAAGAAATTATCTAAATGAGTCAAAAACATACAGCAAATTTATGAGAATGAGTATAATGGAAATTACAAAATATAGCATAGGTATATAATTTTTAGGGTTGTATATTAAAGAATAACAGATGTTTATAGACTAGAAATTTAATTATTTGAAGAAATGCTTTTTGAAGGTGATATTAAAGCGAGATACTTGCAAGATGGGCATAAAAAATTATGAAATATAAAGAATGGAAGGTAATAAGAGCAAAGCCACAAATAATGCCTTAAAAGTGTAAAATAAGTTGGTAAAATAGTAAAGGCAAGAAGGTATTTATAAAAGGTAATTAATAAAGGGAAATAGAACTCTAAAACTATTAAGTTTTGAGAAAAAGGTCTTAAATATATATGGTATATTTAGGTGGGTATTAAAGGAAGACACTTGGATAATAAATACTGTAAGATACTTCCAACTTTAAGATATAACTTTTAAAGGGCCAAAAGTAGCTAACTATATATAACTATATGAAGAGAATGAAAATACATTTTAAAAGTTATAATTTTAAGAAAGGGAGTGGAAGATATTTATAAGAAAAGATCGGAAAAAAATCGAAACAAAAAAAACTAAAAATATTTCTTTGAAGTAAGAATTTTTGATATAGAATATGGCATTTTAGAAATGCCAAAAAAAAAACTATATACAAGAAATACATTTCTAAGTTAGATTGCACAATTCGTAGGGAGAACTATTTTAGAAACTCGAAATGGAATCTTTAAGTTAAGATACGTAATTTGCAGAAAACCCGTTGAAGAACGAAAGATGAAATTAAAAAAAAAATCCGAAATAAACAGGATTTAATAATAAAGAACTTTAAAATATCGAAGGATCCCTTTATATATATATATATATATATATATATATATATATATATATATATATATATATATATATATATATATATATATATATATATATATATATATATATATATATATATATATATATATATATATATATATATATATATATATATATATATATATATATATATATATATATATATATATATATATATATATATATATATATATACATATATATATATATATATATATATATATATATATATATATATATATATATATATATATATATATATATATATATATATGTATGTATGTATATAGTTATGACGCGCAAGAAGGAACTCCATGCAAAAGGGCGGATCAAAAGAGAGCGAGAGAGAGCGAGGACTGAGACGGTGGTGTTGTTTATATTTTCTAGGTGTTATCCAAGGACTCGGTAACGGTGTCCGTGGATGCGGTCGTGTACTACCGTGTCTCCAACCCAATGGCTGCCGTGTGTAACATCTCCGATTTCAGGTATAATAAGAACTACATTAATAATATGTCATCTATATATTATATATATCTACTCGACCATTTATAGAATTTTCTCTTGTTTTTGTTTTTTTGTTTTTTTAAATTCATAATTTGCTTTTTTCTGTTCTTTTTCAATTTTAGATAAGAAGATTTCTATTGGATTTACTTTTTTCATTTTTTTTATTTATATTTTTTTCTTGCTAAAGCACTGGATTTTTTTTCCAGTATATTAGCAGACGTCGCAAAATCATGCAAAATTGCTGTGATATACATCAAAATACTTTTTTTTTTACCAACCATTAATACAATTCCGTAGTAATGATAATAATATTAGAAATAATATTTTCTCTTTATTACAATACCTCGGTACTACAATGTTGATATTGGCCTTTCTACAATATATGAACAACAAATAGATATGAAGAAATTAAGCCAAAAAAATGAAAAGATTAAAAATCAGCATTTAAAGATGATAATAAAAAATTCATATTCTTTAATATTTAAATAATAAAACCTGCATCTGCTCCTCTCTCTCTCTCTCTCTCTCTCTCTCTCTCTCTCTATATATATATATATATATATATATATATATATATATATATATATATATATATATATATATATATATATATATATATATATATATATATATATCACGCACACATGCACACAACACACACACACAGCTTGAAGATTAATGTTAAAGGTTAAAGGTGTCAAATGAATGGCAGAGGCTAGAGACGGTGATAACACTAGTGCCCGACTATATAGCTGGGGCTGAAGCCCTCTCTTCGATCACACAGACCCAGTGATCTCTAGACAATTGCTGAATAATCAGTTAGACCAATTTATTGTCTTATTTAATCGGTAAAGACATCATATAGTGAAAGCTAATTCAACCTCGAGCCAGGATTGAAGCTGGGACCAGCATATCACTAGCACCAGTTGCTGCCACTGCTCCATAATGAAAAAATTATGAACACTTACATACACATATCTACAATGTAAACCTGTATACAATTTATAATAAATAAAATTCATTAATAATAATAATAATAATAATAATAATAATAATAATAATAATAATAATAATAATAATAATAATAATAATAATAATAATAATAATAATAATAATAAAAATAATAAATGATTAAGATTATGATAATGATGATGATGAGGAGGAGGAGGATAGATACTTTACATGTTTATACAATGAAGTAATGAAGTACTTTGTATTAAAACAGTGCTACCAATACTTGCCAAGCCAAGCACGTAGAGTGGACTCTTCGCTCTTAAAATTGTAATGCAACTTTTGGTGTTACGCAATACATACACACACAATAGAATCAATCACATTATTCCAGTCTTTTGCAGTTGCTGTTTTATTATCAGTTTCAGTTTGACTTTATTGTATTGGATTTTTTCATTGAACAAATGTTGAGATGTTATAGAAAAATTATTCCTTGACGTGCAAAGACGTTTGTAGCTTTTTTTTAATTAATTTTGCAGATATTCTATAAACTCGGATCTGTCTTATGTGATTATATTGATAGAAATCTTCATTGCTGATTTTTTTTTAAATTGATACTCTAACCAGAAGAAATATGACATTCAGATATTTTTCCATACATATTTTTAACTTGAAATAAAGTCGGTTTTTAAAATACACGTCAAAATGCCTTCTCTTGCCAACTCAAAGTACTAACATGAGCAGTGAGACGCTTTATCAATATAAATTGAAAAGTAATTTAATAACAATTTATTAAAATAAACTCCACTTTGAGACATTGGTGTATACTATTACATATTCCGTTTTCTCTTTTATTTTTAAAATTATTTCCAATTTCCTTATTATTTATTTTCTTTGTACAGTCATAGTAAAATAGGCTTGTTTTTCTACTTAACTTCAAAATAATTATTGCGGCCTTCGATGTTGTATTTATAACTTCTAAATAAATATGAAAACCATTATTTTCTGTTCAAATTTAGTAATATAAAATCAGATTACCTTTTAAATGCGCCATCGAAGGAGTAGTGTAGAAAAAGCTTCCATAATTATTTTTTTCCGGAGCCTGTTGTCTGAAGTACCTCAACATGTATTTTGATGAAAAAAATAGTAATAAATATATATATTATGGAACCCATACATGAGCAGCCAGGGTTGATTCGACAGTGTTCTATATATTGTTTATTTATTTATATATAATTTTTATTGTAGTATTCGTCGTTACCTGCCAGTGTTGATATTTTCTTTGCTACCATATTTGGCCATATAGTCTTATCTATATACATGAGCCATAATCCCCCTTATAAGAGGGGTGGCTGAGTCAAAGTAATATTGATAAACCACTTACTGTCATTCTTAGTACTTGAAATTTTTGCAATAAGTGGTACTGGTCAATATTTTTTTGCTGGTATAGTTTATTTTTGTTAATATTCTAAAACCTAATGAAGTCCCTAAGACATTTCGACAAAAAGAAAATTTCACTCTGGCAAAGGTATTAATTTGTACATTGTTCTTTGTGATTATTGTCTTCGTATTTCCTTTCTCGTAGAGTCTCTTACCCTGTTCTATTCTTTATTTTAATTCATTCTCGTAATATTTGTGTTTTATATAGATGTAGTGGTACTTACATTGTATATGTATTTTTTTAGCTTTGATGTGTAGTATTTTGTACATTGTAATGAGTAGTACATTTTCTCCTGAGGACGTGTAATAATTAAACTAAAAAAAATACTTCTTGGACTTCTACGTGTATGAAAAAATGCTGTAAGAAAATACTTATTGAACTCTGTGTATTGCACTTTTGCCTCTGGTCTTTTTATAAATTGTAAAAAGATTTTTTTTTTTATTGTTGCAAAAATTTTAATTATTTTCAGGAATATAATTAAATTTTTTTCTAATTCTCAAAATTAATTTCTGACATTGCAGCCCAGTATGAAATTGAATTATATACGAAATCTTTTGCTTGCCTTTATATTGAAGTATTTTCGATATAAGTAATTTGACTAATAGCGAAAGAAATTTATATTTTTCATTCAAAAGTATCTCTTCGACTTTAATGCAAAATATGTATTTTACCTATTGAACTGTACCTCTTTATTGGATTTTTTTTATAACCGGTGATGATTTATATATATATATATATATATATATATATATATATATATATATATATATATATATATATATATATATATATATATATATATATATATATATATATATATATATAGTCCTTATGACACGGAGACAATGATACGAAGCTTAGTCTGGACCAAAATTTGCATATATATATATATATATATATATATATATATATATATATATATATATATATATATATATATATATATATATATATATATATATATATATATATATATATATATATATATATATATATATATATATATATATATATATATATATATATATATATATATATATATATATATATATATATATATATATATATATATATATATATATATATATATATATATATATATATATATATATATAGATATATATATATATATATATATATATATATATATATATATATATATATATATATATATATATATATATATATATATATATATATATATATGAACTATATTTCACCCCTATCCGGTATTCGAACCTAAGACACATAATTATTGTACCAAGGCGCTATCAACTACACCACTGAAGGTCTAAGAGAGAAACAAACCTTACAGCTTAACTGACATACTAGGAATGAACTCATTCAATCTAAATGCCTTTTTGTTCATATTGCAGCTTCTCCTAATCTCACTCTTGGATTCGATTTTTTCATTTAAGTCGAGTCTCAGCTATATAGGCATTGATAATAATTAAATAAACACATCACCATTGGTGAAAACATCAGTTATATTTTACCCCTAACCGGGACTTGAACCTAAGGCACATACTTACTGTGCCAGGGCGATATCAACTACACCACTGAAGGTCTAAAAGAGAAACAACATTTACAGCTTCACTGCTATACTGGAATGAACGCTTTCTATCAGATTGCCTTTTTGTAAATAATAATCAAATAAACACATTACCATATGTAAAAACATCAATCATATTTTACCTCTGACCGGGACTCGAAGTTAAGATACATACTTATTGTGCCAAAGCGCTATCAACTACACCACTGAAGGTCTAATAGAGAAACAAACCTTACAACTCAACTGCTATGCTAGGATGAACGCATTCTATTTGAATGCCTTTTTGTTCATATTACAGCTTCTCATAACCTCACTCGAGGCTTCGATCTTTTGCGTTTAATTCAAATCTCACCTATATAGGCATTAATAATAATAAAATAAACACATTACAATATGTGAAAACATCAAACATATTTTATCCTTGACAGGAACTCGAACCTAACACACAAATTACTGTGCCAAGGCCCTATCAATTATACCACTGAAAGTCTTAAAGAGAAACAAACCTTACAGCTTAATTGCTATATTAGTGACGTTAGGAGAAGCTATAGTATGAACAAAAAGGCATTCAGATAGAATGCGTTCATTCCTAGTTTGGCAGTTAAACTGTAAGGTTTGTTTCTCTTTTAGACCTTCAGTGGTGTAGTTAACAGCGCCTTGGCACAGTAATTATGTGTCTTAGGTTCGAGTCCTAGTCAGGGGTGAAATATGATTGATGCTTTCACATATAGTAATATGTTTTTTTTATAATTATTATTGCCTATATAGCTGAGATTCGAATTAAATGTGAAAAACGAAGCCATGAGTGAGGTTAGGAAAAGCTGTAAAATATATATATATATATATATATATATATATATATATATATATATATATATATATATATATATATATATATATATATATATATATATATATATATATATATATATATATATATATATATATATATATAATGTCTTGGCGTCAGTGCTTAACATTTTTACTAATATTATAATAACTTTGAAGACTGACTTTGAGAAATATAAGAAGAGTTCACAAGCAATACCTGTCGAGGGAATGACGTTTTGCCTTTCAACATTTTTCCTTTTGCGTAGTATATCTCTCATCGAGTTATATGGCTATATTTTGCCGAGGAAGCTTAGACTGGAGGTCCCATATTCACATTATTAAAATATTAAAAGTTAAAATCTTGGAGGCAACTATTCAAGCAATGTGTTATTGATAATTAGTTTACTTAATGGAACATGATGAAGGCATTTTTGTGTTATCATCATAAAAGTTATTGTTAAATACATTTTGCATTTATGATGTATTATACTTCTTAATGTTGGTCATTTGGTATGGCTATGGTAAATATTTTGAAGAAATCGTGTTTAACAAATGGTGAAAAGTATTATTTGAGTTCTTAATAGTCTTTATCTCTTGCTGATCATCACAGATTGAACATTTAGAAGTCTATCAAAAAATTCAACTTGCCTCAGAAGTCATCATTAAATCTGATAAGAAACTATAATTATAGAAAAGTTATTATACATCAGTTTGACAGAGTCTGTTGCTGGTAAAAAGTCGAGGTAAATTTGAAGTTACAAAGTAATGAAATGTACAGCATGCTGAATTATTACAGAAAAGTAACTCTTATTATAAATTTGCAAAGCCTGGTACTTTAAAAAAACAGAACAAATGTGTAACTATCAATTTGTGGAAATAGTCATTATGTAGAATTACTTAGACTTTTTCAGAAGTATGCTGTTGGGTCAAGTATTAAATTTATATACTTGTGGCATACACAAGCCCGGAGGGTAGATATTAAGATACTTGTGAATTCCTAGCATTTTCAAGAACCACTGCTCACATGCTCATAGTTCTTTACAATTGTAAATTATTTCATGTAATATACCGCTGTTACACCTTGAAGCCTCCTGGCTAGTACAGTGGTAACACACTGGCCTCGCATTCGCGAGGTCGACGGATCGCGCTGGTTACTGCTCTGGCTGGTCACCACAGTTGGGGGTTGGGGCCTGTGCCGGCTGACGACCGCCCTATGGGTCCTCCATGACCCATTCCACCCATCCGTGGGTGGAGACTCTAAAGCAAAACATTACACCTTAAACAAACTTTGCAGTAGCTCTTGAAGGCACTAAGAATTTTTTTAATTTCTTAATAAATTTTTTCTGGGTTTTTGCGCCCTTCAATATTTACGGCATTACTGTTAATTTTCGTATGCAATTACTATTGTCTTTCTGTACAATTACAATTTAAGTCTTTCTAGTTTACTTATGATACCACATGTTTTCATTTTTCGAAAATATCGTAAATTTAGATATATTTGTGTAAAATCTTATTGCTTACAGAAATATATAGCGTTGTAAAGATATCTGATAATTGGTTTCTCATATATAAAGTGAAAAAGAAGGTATACGAAAGATTAGAGATTGATTTCTTCCATCTATTAGACAGCTGTATAAGTGACTGTCACTTAATTTTGTAGAAAGAATAGCCTTTTTTTTATTTATATAAAACATGACGTCTTATCCAAGGAAGCTATCTGGGTGGCCACTTCTGTATGAAGAAACATGACAGTCATTTCTCACGTTTCTTAATAGTTGTCTTGTGAAAAAAAAAAGAATCAAGAAGGAAAGAGTGCAATCCCATCATATCCCTATCCCTTTTAGCAACATTCTATGATAAAAAGATATACGAGGGTAGTATTTTATCCCCAGCATCCAGCGATTTCTTATCAAGGTATCTTCTAAAATACACCATATTAGTTTTGGTTCACGAGGAGAACTGTGTGTTGAGACATAGATCTCTAATAAATTCCGGTCCTCACTTGTGCAAATGTTGTCTCCATACGTCAAGTCATCTTAAGATACACCGCATTAATTTTGGTTCATGAGGAGAACTGTGTGTTGAAACATAGATCTCTAATAAATTCCTGTCCTCACTTGTGTAAATGTTGTCTCCATACGTCATGTAGCTTTCTCTGGCCATGTTTCACTTGCAAGCCATTACACTATTCCTCAAAAGACCTCAGTAAAATCGAAAATCATACAGACTATATACAGTCTGTCTAACTGGATGCAGTTTCATTCCCTATCTCTCTCAGGTAGCTGACCAGACTAACGCATGAGGAAACTGTCGGCCATTTATGAAATGTGATGAATTAAGTTGCATCTATTTACGTCCATATATTACCCTCTGAATTAATCATTTCTTAGACACATTCCATTCCCTCATTCTTCTGAGAGTTCTAGTTAGGCTTTTACATAGGAAGTCGTCTGTATGTTAAGTGATATTTGCGAACTAAATTGCTACCGAGAGGTCTATTCGAAAATCTTCTTTCCTTGGTCTAATGCGTAAAAACTACTGCATCCAAATGGAAGACACATATGTTTGGGAATGAATTTCAACTAGAGTAGAAGGAATACTATACTACTATTGCATGTCCTGTATTCAGAGGTACTGAAAGGTAAAGGGTGGCTAGAAAGATTCTGGTCTTTTCAGCCTGATGTTTATTCGTGTCTCAAAGATACTAAGAGAAAAGGTGAGAAGCTAGTGGGATAGGATGAAGTATCTGTGTCTGAGATATTTGTTTGTTTTACTACCTTGCTTGTTTTTACACTGCCAATACTTACGAAGTAACTCAAGGTTTAGTTTTGGAGAATGGTGACATTCTATCCATCATTAAAGTTTAACCTCTCTTAACGGACGGTAAGAAACTCTACGGTAAATTCTTGTAGTGTTTCACTTACTTTTTCCATTTTTCTAAACAGGAGTGATTTTTTAGACGTTTTCAATTAGTTGTTGTTACATTTTTATATTATATTATATTATATTATATATATATATATATATATATATATATATATATATATATATATATATATATATATATATATATATATATATATATATATATATATATATATATATATATATATATATATATATATATATATATATATATATATATATATACACACACTATTAGAAAAGCACAGAACCTGATCTCATGTAATTGCAAATATATGGACCTTTCCCCTGTCAAAACTTAATAACCCTCGAGCAAATTAGTTTTTATTATTCAAGAATATAAATATGAAAAGAAATTCCTCTCCATTAATTTAAATAATATCCTGTTTGTCATTAATAATAAATGAAGAAATCTTTAAAAGAAAAATATAATTAAATGTGTGACATAATGTAAACATTCATGAATTTATAATGCGTTTTTTTGTCTTTGATGCTAAAATTATGATGATAATTCTTATTCGTTTGTTTCTGATTATAAATTAGTCTGTTTTAAGGAAAGTATATCTTTACTGTTTTTATTCAGTAGTATCTAGAGTTATTTTTAATTATGCATTGTTTGAAGTGTATTGTATTTTAGTTACTACAGTTATTAGGTGATTAGGTGAAATACCATCTTCGAGAAATTAGAGTTAGTTATTAGATAAATATCAATTGGTCAGGTAGTTTCTAAGGTAACACTCATTGATCTTATTCAGTCTAATTTAATCTAGCTTAGCCTCGAGTGATTCCCCATTAATTCAACACTTTATGATAAGTAACGTATCATGTTTACAGAAAAATACTTGAAAAGTAAAAGCCCTGAACTTATATATGGGCTTCTTAGAGAATAGGAGAGGTTCCAGAGAGTTGCACCAGTTAGGTGTTAATTTGAGAGTTGCAATGCGGTCGGAGAAATTAAGAATTAGTTATAAGCAGTGGTTCTTCACCAGTTTCATATTGAAGAGTTCAAATGATTAGGCTAATTTGGCTACAATTATAAACCGTTGAACTTCGACCTTATCTAAAGTGCTGAAGAGTTCCCATAGGACTGATAATATTGTTCAGCGTTTGTATATTGTTGGCATTTGCCCTTCAATAACAAAATTGCCCATACAGTTTATCCAGTTGGGCATAGCTATGAACAATGGACCTTTGACCTTTAACTTAGCCTGAAGAGTTGAACCAATTAGGTAATAATTATTCTTTAACTTAGCCTGAAGAGTTGAACGAATTGGGTAATAATCATTCTTTAACTTAGCCTGAAGAGTTGAATCAATTAGGTAATAATTATTCATTAACTTAGCCTGAAGAGTTGAACCAATTAGGTAATAATTATTCTTTAACTTAGCCTGAAGAGTTGAACCAATTAGGTAAAAATTATTCTCTAACTTAGCCTGAAGAGTTGAACCAATTAGGTAATAATCATTGTTTCTGGGTCTTTTGGGTCCTAAGTGTTGGAGTGTTTTTAAAGTTGAACAGATAAGACATTATCAACAGATGGACCTTCAACCATCGAAACTAGAGGAGAGTTCCAAGTGAGTCTGACTTTGGACATTAAGCATTGAGCCTTCTACCTTTAACGATTTAGGAGAGGAAATCTGATCTAATTAGACACTGCATTAGGGAACTCCGACCCATAAGAATGAGATAGCTGAATAAATAACCTTTTAAGCGTAGGGAAGTACTCAAAGAGCTGATGTAATTAGGAGTTAACTGTATGCTATGGACCATCAACGTTATTGGCTGTTCTTCTAGAAATGAATCATAAGTGTAATAATAAGTCAAAAACATTCAAGAGTGGAACTAATTGGGGTTAATTATAAACTAAGGAAACGTCGTCATATAGAGCATCTATTTTACATAACTAGTTTATCAAGATTAAATATTAACTAGAGGCTTTTGACCTATCTGTTGGAGAATTCTTGTAGTGAAGATGAAGAATTAATTGAATAATGATCCCTCGACATTTCAGTAGAGGAACTTCTAAGAGAACTGAACCAATCAAGCTTTAACATCAAAATTTGACCCTTCAACCTTGTAATTGTTTCCATAATTGAACGAAATAGGCATTAACAGAACCTATTGACCCTTGACCTTTGCACATGGGAAAATTCAATGATAGCTGAAATAATTGAGTATTTATACTAAACTACAGGCCTGCAACCTCAAGGTACAGGAAAAGACTCTGGAGTTTTCTAAGCAATTAGTAATATACGAAGCCTTTCGAATTTAGAAAGCAAGAGAAATAGAAAAGATCTGAACTAGTTTATTAATGAGAAAAAAGAACCCATCGACATTTAATAGTAAGTATCAAGAGAGTTGAACAGATGGGGCAATCACTGCTAAATATATGTTTTTGATCATTAGCATGCTGTGGAATTCCTAGAGAGATGAACAAATTATACATTAATAGAAAACTAATGATTATGAAATTTTAGGTATAGAAAAATGTCCAAAGATTTAGTTAGTATTGGTAAGCCATGAACCTTCTGATTTCGAGTATAGTAGATTTGCATGGGGAGGGATTGAATTCGGGCATTTTATGTCAACTATGTACTGTTCACCTTTTGATTATTAGAGAGTTTCTAGAGCTGACCCAATTAGGTATTGATAATAAATTTTAGGCCATCGACCCATGAAGAAATGGAAAAAAACCTTAGAGCTGATCCAGTTAGGTATTGATAGCAAACTTAGAAATTTTGATGTTTTAAGCCGCCATTATTTATGTTCTTACAACAAAATAAAATCTATTTTAACATAAACACAATGAGATTAAGTTTAACATTGAACAAATGAACTTGCTTTATGCACATGCATGTAAGCATGATCTAAATTGCACGAGCATGAACAGACATTGAACACTTGGGAGCAGTAAAACG
The DNA here is from genome assembly GCA_037179515.1 of Halocaridina rubra. NCBI lineage: Eukaryota > Metazoa > Arthropoda > Malacostraca > Decapoda > Atyidae > Halocaridina > Halocaridina rubra. The sequence goes on along the minus strand of JAXCGZ010022702.1, from coordinate 122,528 downwards.
ATAAGCGTAAGGCCGCTTTCAAACCAAAGTGGCACGTTGCACGTGGCATGCCACGTGGCACGCCAGTTGAAAACGGGCATCCAGAATTATATGAAACATTTCACATAGAAGTGGCGTGACACGTCTTATGTGTCACGTGTGAGTTGCGACGGAAGTCACACGTGGCACATGGGACGTGTCACGCCACTTCTGTGTGAAAGGTTTCATATATTTCCGGATGCTCGATGCTCGTTTTCAGCTAGCGTGCCACGTGGTTGGCATGCCACGTGCGACGTGCCACTTTGGTGTGAAAGCGGTCTAAAAGAAGAGTGTAAAGCTTTGCTTCATTGGTAGATGAAAACTTGAAATCAACACATTGAATTTATTTCTTAACACATCATTTGCTCCATTTTGTAAATATAGATACACTTGGAGGAACATTTCATCGATTTTTATTGCAGATTAATTAATTAAATTTTCTCCAAACATGACATAAGCACAAACTTTTATTATACAAGTATATATATCAATACCTAAGGGTTTTTTTTATGTAGGTAGGGGAAATAGCATTCGGTGTCCATGTTACTTTAGTAGTTGTTATATATATATATATATATATATATATATATATATATATATATATATATATATATATATATATATATATATATATATATATATATATATATATATATATATATATATATATATATATATATATATATATATATATATATATATATATATATATATATATATATATATATATATCCTAGGTGCAGTATGTATAGAAAATAAGCATTACATATTTATTTTATATTATCTCTCAAAATATTTCTATGTATTTATTTTTACAACTGGCTTCATAAATTAGTTTTATAACTTTTCTTTGTACTTACGTTCCCTGAACTTTTCTAATGAATAATTTTAAAAGCTATTTATAGACTCAAGGCTGATTTTGTGGAGCTACAGAGAAAATTAGTTCGGCAAATGGTAAGTTCATCATAAGTTCAGCATTTCCACGAACACACACCTGTTGTAGAATAAGAGCATATGCACCCACATGTTTGATTTTCTCACGCTATATATATATATATATATATATATATATATATATATATATATATATATATATATATATATATATATATATATATATATATATATATATATATATATATAATATTGCTTGAAGTCCATTGTATTGGAAATGAAATCGCAGAAATAGTTCTGTAATTTCTCATTCCAACAGGAATCCCCAACGCTCTATTAAACATTTTAATGATAGTCTTTGGAAACAATGTTGGAAGCTAAGTTATCGAACTATCGCATGTATATTTCATTTAACATACTGTGAACTTCACGTAAAGAAATTATATATATATATATATATATATATATATATATATATATATATATATATATATATATATATATATATATATATATATATATATATATATATATATATATATATATATATATATATATATATATATATATATTTATATATATACAAAGATATTATAATTTCCTTTTAAAGTTTAAGTTACTTTAGTCCACAGTCTATAGTATTTTATCTCTCTTGTGTTGCTGAACTCCGTATTTGAAGGTACTTTTTTAGTACATTAGGAAAAGGTATGCGTTGCTGGTGTTTCGTTGAGATTATGTAATATAAAACAAACAATAATGATAATAATAATAATAATAATAATAATAATAATAATAATAATAATAATAATAATAATAATAATAATAATAATCAATAATAATAATAATAATAATAATAATAATAACAATAATAATAATTATAATAATAACAACTTTGATACGTCTCAGTCTGACCATTCAAATGGTTAAAGAAAGTAATGAAAAAAATATATAAAATACTAATAATAATTTCGTCTCTGTTAGAATACATGAGCCTCAAAGTCGCATTTTGATGTGTGAGCAAATATACTGATTTTCTTTTCCCAATCAACGTACAATAAAAACTTAGTTTTTTTTATATCCTCTATTTGCCATTGACATCATTGTTCGACTCGGGCTCGTGAAGTTCTGGCAAGGACGAAGTGATATATATACATTATTAGAGACCTGAATTTAAAATCTAAGGGTTATTTTAACCCTGAGTTATTTATGATAAAGAATTCTATCTCTTGGCTGGTCTCTTGTAATGTTTTCATTTTCAGTTAAAATAAAATAATGTAAAGAGAGGTAAGTATTATGCCAACCTTGTTAAGGACAAATTGCGTTTTTTTTTTTTTGGTTTCTGATTTCTTTTCATGTGAACGAAATTAATAAACTAATAACAGTATCTTTTTTTTATGTATAAACCCTGGCTGCTATGTGTTGGTAATTCATGTATAAGCATTTTTTTTTTAAATTAGGTTTAGAGAGATCATTATTATACTATACATCTGGAGGAGATGTGCTGCATGCATACGTATTAAATATAATATATACATATGTTTGTACTTTTATCATTTATGTTGAATGTTCCAGATTATATAATAGCATTTGTATTTCATGGAAAAGAATCTTTCTCAATCATCCATTTTGTCCATAGAAAATGAATATATCTGTCCCTTTTAAAGGGTTCCTTTTTCAACATATATTACATTATAGAGTTATTAAACTTACTATTTGTTACTAGTTTTTGTATATAAATATCTACTTGGCGTTTGTTTTCTCTCACTCTTGCCATATTCTTCACATTTTATTAAGAACAATATTAGTGCATTAAAAAGCGTTCTGTGTTAAATTTTGTGAATAATGAATTGCTTTAAGGCTGGAGTTTTTACAGTTATGTTTGACTCCTTGACAAGCTCAACTCACTATCATTATATCACCAACCTCACTCAGTATAAAGATACATGACCATTGTACACATTGAAAGATACTTAAACTCCCAAGAGTAAATGAAGATCTTTAGCTATGTCTTGGCACTTACAAAAGCCAAGACTCTAATTCTCAAAGTCTCCTGATACTTCTCTGGATGCATAGATATCTTCAACTATTCTCGGTTATGTAGTATTACTTACGATCTTCATTATCTCATATATCAGCTTAACTTGGCCCATATATATATATATATATATATATATATATATATATATATATATATATATATATATATATATATATATATATATATATATATATATATATATATATATATATATATGCCATTTAATGTGTGACAGACTTCACCCATCACCATATTGAATATCATATGTATTAGCTTTCTTGAATAGATAGTAAGCAAAAAAAAAATCTTTGTAGTAAAACTTTGTCCTACATTGATTTTCTTGTTGATTTTTCAGTGTAAAAAAATTTTTCTTATCATTTCCGTTAGATATGGAGATTATCTTACACAGTCATTCATTTCCCGATGGAAATGACCATGAAAAAGTCTACAGCTTCACGTAGGAAATCATTTAGATTATCCACATTTTATTGCCTAAATCAGTCATGGACGTCAATTTCACAAAATCATATTTAGAATATTTCAAGCACTCCGTTCCTTCTCTTTAGATGACAAAGAAGCTTCTGTTACTTTTTGCTAAGTGTACGATGATGATTGTTGTAATCAGCAGCATTCGATGGACTAATCACTGCTTTTGATAATCCAGTATTTTGAATACCAATTATTTTTTGCATGTTTAAGCATTATTAATCGATAAGATGACTAACCAACCCCAGCCACTTGCCAACAAAAAGCATCTGATGTACAGTATGTGCCATTAAACGCTCGATCTAGAGTATTAGAAACCCTCGAACTCTTTCTCATATGGAAATATATTTCTTTTGACGTCTATTCCAAGAGTTAGTAAGGGTTGTTTCTAACTGCAACCTGCTTCATGCTTGGTCTTATGTTTCTAGACTTCTTTCCCGCTTAATTTACATGGAAACCTGACTCTAGAAATAGTAATGTTTGGGCACTTTTTGTGTTGCTTTGTCTAATTATGCGTAATGTACATTCTAATGTCTTTTTCTATGCCTACATCAACACCGAATATTCTCGGATATTCGCTACACATCTCTTACCATCCCTTCTTCTTCACTTCTGACAAGTCACAACTCTCCCGATCTCTGTTTATCTTTACTTTGTTTTCTTCGTGCCCAGGCCCGATGAGGGCAGTTTTTTTCCGTCCAGGTGTCACTATCATAAAAACTGCATAATGTAAACATCATGTAATTTCTAATATAAAGCAAGAAAACAATCTGGACTAAGCTTGTATTTGGTTAGCAAAAAATCAATATATTATTTTCCTTTTCATTCAGAATTAAGCTAAAAACAAACTTCGTATATATCTCTTACCTTTTTAGATAGACTGGCTGCTTGTCATGTTGTCATGATCAGCTTATTTACTCTTACCCATTTATTTGCACATGTAATACATCATATTCATAACCATTGTAAGCTCATCTAGACTTGAGACAGTATACCCTTCCTTAAAGCAAATATTTAAGTCAGTTCATTGTTTAGGTCTTAGAACATGTCTAATTCACTGCTATTTTCAGCCACTCGACACGACTATTGGCTGCCACGACACTACGAAATGTTTTGGGTACCAAGAACTTGGCTGAGATCCTCAGCGAACGAGAGTCCATCTCACATAACATGCAGAGCTCCTTAGATGAAGCCACTGACCCATGGGGTGTCAAAGTAGAACGTGTGGAAATGTAAGTTTTTAATCAACTTTATCTTTTACAAGTCAAGGTGGCCCAGTTTCTCTTGCTTTGTACTGTTGGTCTGCTATTACCTGGTATAAAGAATGATGATTATGGGATCCTAGATTTGAAACATGTTTTACTTTTAGCTTTCCTGTAAAGCATAATTGTTTATATCTGTGTAAGTAGCAAAAGGCTTTTGGATTCTAATTCATATTTCATCATTATCTTAAACTCTGTTGAGAATTTGATTGTCACTGTACCCTGGTTATCAGAGTTAGATTTAGTTTACCCACCAGCCTGAAGGAGATATATATGTTAGGTTAATCGATAGAACATGAGATTTTAAGAGTTTACTTAAATGCATGAGGTTAGCAAGGGCATGCACCCAGGGTAACGATTACATCTGCCAAAATCAGTCCTTAGCAAGAAGGCAACCGTCCTAGCCCTTGGTAGAAAAGGGAGTCTGTGACGTACAATCAGAACTTAAATGTATATTATGACGTCAGTTTTAGCCAGAGTGGGGATTTGCTTGTCAAGACTTACCTAAGTCACAGGGATATATTTAATCCAATGCATTTCTCTGATTTTTTTTTCTGAAAATATGTATTCTCGGTATTTATATTTCCCTAAAGCACTTGACTTTGGATCTGTATTTTATTTCATTGATTTGAAAGATTCTAACTTTGATTTTGGTCAGGTGCTAATCCTAAAAAGAGTTTCATATTATTGTTCTGTTATCGATGACAGAGCAATAACAGAGTGCTCTCTATTGATGTCTTTATCAGAGTATGTCGTCTTTTAATGATTTGATGAATTTTCATATGATATAGCTACCGTGGCTCAAGCGGTAGCGTCAGCGACTTGGAGGCGTCAGGTCGAGGGTTCGCGCCCCGTCCCGGTCTGAGGTTAGCAAGGGCATGTACTCAGGGTAACTATTACATCTGCCAAAGCAAGTCCTTCGCAAGAAGGCACCCGTTCTAGCCCTTGGTAGAAAAGGGATTCCGTGACGTAAATACGGAACAATAGCCACTGCTATTAGGCTGTTACTAAAGCTAGTTAAAGTTAATTATATTTGATATTGTGTCATTTTGATGTCACAAACTCTTTAACGTGGATTTTACCCAACAGCAAAGACGTCCGACTTCCAGTGCAGTTGCAGAGAGCTATGGCTGCTGAGGCTGAGGCTGCAAGAGAAGCAAGAGCTAAGGTCATTGCTGCCGAGGGTGAACAACGTGCCTCTAGAGCCCTCAAAGAAGCAGCTGAGGTTATCAACGAGTCCCCTGCTGCATTACAGGTAAGTTTTACCTGTTTGATCCTCTCCTCTTCTAGAATACAGATTATGTTCATGAAAGGGAGTTGCTTCATTTTCTTTCGAGGATGAGATGCACTTAAAGGCAGACTTTTGCTATACAGTTGCATAATTGTTCACTTACGACGAGATAAATTTTAAAGGAGAATTTTACATATGTTTTCATGTTAATGAAAGGGGCTGCTTAATTGTCCTCTTAATATGAAATAAACTGCAAAACAGAATATATATATATATATATATATATATATATATATATATATATATATATATATATATATATATATATATATATATATATATATATATATATATATATATATATATATATATATATATATATATATATATATATATATATATTATTTATATGTACAGAACTGTGTATATAAACAATGGTGCTTGTTTGGCTCGTATAAGTTGTAGGTGTTGACAAGCTTTTATTGGACAATATAAAATAGTTTGATAGTTATGGGCGTAAACAACTTTCGTCAGTTCTCCTCCATGAGTCTGTGCTTGTAATCCACTTAAGTATTTTCGTAAATACGTGGCTATTCCTCTTGGGGATCTTGACATCTGCTATAATTGGTAAGAATGTTCATTATCCACAGCAGAACAGATGTGACTTTTGTGATAGTTCGCATCTGAAAAATCAAATTCGAGTTGAGTGTTGATATTGTATGATTTACTTGTGATGGAGAAAGTTTGTCACATTTATTGATAACCCTAACCACTTTATCTAACCTAACCCAATATAACTTAATCTTTATTTGATATTTTACCAGTGAAGGGAAAACTATGTCTTCAATCTGCAGAAATTATATTAAGTTTGAGTTAGTTAGGTTAAGTTACATTAGGTGGTTAGAGTTTTGGCAGAATGTGGTCAAGGTATTCCCTTCGAAAGTAAAATGCAGTTAGTCTACGACTCTTGGCCTATGTGGCGTACGACAGATCAACATTTCGACTGCAATCACCAATATATACTGTGTACCTTGTTCACGATATCACCAAATCTAGCAGTGTGAATGTATTAAAAATATTACAACGCTCTGCATATTTTGTAAAAGTCAACTCCTCCGGCTACCCCGTGCTCTGACCCCGATAATAAGAACAATCCACATCCAATCTCGAGTGGTTAATTAGCTGTTCTTCTTAAAATCAGAATCGTTTCTTCTTCTTGTAAATATTAGAAAGGATCTCGTAATTAGAATTTTCTTTTTTTTTCCCATTGTTGAACTTCCATCTTCTTTCTTAAAGTATACGAATAAAAAAAAAAAGAACCATTCAGACAACGCTCTGCATATTTTGTAAAAGTCAACTCCTCCGGCTACCCCGAGCTCTGACCCCGATAATAAGAGCAATCCACATCCAATCTCGAGCAGTTAATTAGCTGTTCTTCTTAAAATCAGAATCGTTTCTTCTTCTTGTAAATATGCGAAAGGATCTCGTAGTTAGAATTTTCTTTTTTTTTTTCATTGTTGAACTTCCATCTTCTTTCTTAAAGTATACAGAATAAAAAAAAAAGAACCATTCAGACAACGCTCTGCATATTTTGTAAAAATGAACTCCTCCGGCTACCCTGAGCTCTGACCCCGATAATAAGAGCAATCCCCATCCAATCTCGAGCAGTTAACTAGCTGTTCTTCCTAAATTCAGAATCGTTTCTTCTTCTTGTAAATATTAGGAAGGATCTCGTAATTAGAATTTTCTTTTTTTTTATTGTTGAACTTCCGTCTTCTTTCTTAAAGTATACGAATAAAAAAAAATAAACGAACCATTCAGACAACGGTCTGTATATTTTGTAAAAACCAACTCCTCCGGCTACCCCGAGCTCTGACCCCGATAATAAGAACAATCCACATCCAATCTCAAGCGGTTAATTAGCTGTTCTCCTTAAAATCAGAATCGTTTCTTCTTCTTGTAAATATGAGAAAGGATCTCGTAGTTAGATTTTTGTTTTTTTATTGTTGAACTTCCGTCTTCTTTCTTAAAGCATACGGATAAAAAAAATAAAATAAACGAACCATTCAGACAACGCTCTGCATATTTTGTAAAAGTCAACTCCTCCGGCTACCCCGAGCTCTGACCCCGATAATAAGAGCAATCCACATCCAATCTCGAGCAGTTAATTAGCTGTTCTTCTTAAAATCAGAATCGTTTCTTCTTCTTATAAATATGCGAAAGGATCTCGTAGTTAGAATTTTCTTTTTTTTTTTCATTGTTGAACTTCCATCTTCTTTCTTAAAGTATACGAATAAAAAAAAAAAGAACCATTCAGACAACGCTCTGCATATTTTGTAAAAATGAACTCCTCTGGCTACCCTGAGCTCTGACCCCGATAATAAGATCAATCCCCATCCAATCTCGAGCAGTTAGCTAGCTGTTCTTCCTAAATTCAGAATCGTTTCTTCTTCTTGTAAATATTAGAAAGGATCTCGTAATTAGAATTTTCTTTTTTTTTATTGTTGAACTTCCGTCTTCTTTCTTAAAGTATACGAATAAAAAAAAATAAACGAACCATTCAGACAATGGTCTGTATATTTTGTAAAAATCAACTCCTCCGGCTACCCCGAGCTCTGACCCCGATAATAAGAACAATCCACATCCAATCTCAAGCGGTTAATTAGCTGTTCTTCTTAAAATCAGAATCGTTTCTTCTTCTTGTAAATATGAGAAAGGATATCGTAGTTAGAATTTTTTTCTCTTTTTTCATGATTGAACTTCCGTCTTCTTTCTTAAAGTATACAAATAAAAAAAAAATAAACGAACCATTCAGACAACGCTCTGCATATTTTGTAAAAGTCAACTCCTCCGGCTACCCCGAGCTCTGACCCCGATAATAAGAACAATCCACATTCAATCTCAAGCGGTTAATTAGCTGTTCTTCTTAAAATCAGAATCGTTTCTTCTTCTTGTAAATATGAGAAAGGATCTCGTAGTTAGATTTTTGTTTTTTTATTGTTGAACTTCCGTCTTCTTTCTTAAAGTATACGGATAAAAAAAATAAAATAAACGAACCATTCAGACAACGCTCTGCATATTTTGTAAAAGTCAACTCCTCCGGCTACCCCGAGCTCTGACCCCGATAATAAGAGCAATCCACATCCAATCTCGAGCAGTTAATTAGCTGTCCTTCTTAAAATCAGAATCGTTTCTTCTTCTTGTAAATATGCGAAAGGATCTCGTAGTTAGAATTTTCTTTTTTTTTTTCATTGTTGAACTTCCATCTTCTTTCTTAAAGTATACGAATAAAAAAAAAGAACCATTCAGACAACGCTCTGCATATTTTGTAAAAGTCAACTCCTCCGGCTACCCCGAGCTCTGACCCCGATAATAAGAACAATCCCCATCCAATCTCGAGCAGTTAATAAGCTGTTCTTCTTAAAATCAGAATCGTTTCTTCTTCTCGTAAATATGCGAAAGGATCTCGTAGATAGAATTTTCTTTTTTTTTTCATTGTTGAACTTCCATCTTCTTTCTTAAAGTATACGAATAAAAAAAAAAGAACCATTCAGACAACGCTCTGCATATTTTGTAAAAATCAACTCCTCCGGCTACCCTGAGCTCTGACCCCGATATTAAGAGCAATCCCCATCCAATCTCGAGCAGTTAACTAGCTGTTCTTCCTAAATTCAGAATCGTTTCTTCTTCTTGTAAATATTAGAAAGGATCTCGTAATTAGAATTTTCTTTGTTTTTATTGTTGAACTTCCGTCTTCTTTCTTAAAGTATACGAATAAAAAAAAATAAACGAACCATTCAGACAACGGTCTGTATATTTTGTAAAAATCAACTCCTCCGGCTACCCCGAGCTCTGACCCCGATAATAAGAACAATCCACATCCAATCTCAAGCGGTTAATTAGCTGTTCTTCTTAAAATCAGAATCGTTTCTTCTTCTTGTAAATATGAGAAAGGATATCGTAGTTAGAATTTTTTTTCTCTTTTTTCATGATTGAACTTCCGTCTTCTTTCTTAAAGTATACAAATAAAAAAAAAATAAACGAACCATTCAGACAACGCTCTGCATATTTTGTAAAAGTCAACTCCTCCGGCTACCCCGAGCTCTGACCCCGATAATAAGAACAATCCACATTCAATCTCAAGCGGTTAATTAGCTGTTCTTCTTAAAATCAGAATCGTTTCTTCTTCTTGTAAATATGAGAAAGGATCTCGTAGTTAGATTTTTGTTTTTTTATTGTTGAACTTCCGTCTTCTTTCTTAAAGTATACGTATAAAAAAAAAAAGCGAACCATTTAGACAACGCTCTGCATATTTTGTAAAAATTTTCTCTTTTTTCATTGTTGAACTTCCATCTTCTTTCAAAAAATTCAATTTCTGCTGTAACTTAATTTCTTTTTGTATTCTTGTGATATATATTTTTTTCTTAGCTATCAGAAGCATTTAACATAACATTTCATTAACCTATCCATTATTCCCAATGTATTGTCATAATTTATTTTCTGTTCTTCTTTAAAAGTTAATTGCTTAGTTCTCCATGTTTTCAAGCTACCTGTTAAGGTAAAGGCTAGATAAAAAAAAAAAAGTATATGTATAATTTGCATTGAGGTTTTCATATCAGCTTTCTCTTTTCTGCAAGAAGGCAACCGTTCTAGCCCTTGGTTGAAAAGGGAGTCCGTGACGTAAAACCGGAACAAAAAACTTTTCTAATTTATTTTCTTGCACTTAGAGTTAACTTGATTTGACAGAACATTCTAGTGTGTTTTAATTCTTATCCATTTATGTAACATGCCAATATTTCATAAATGCTCTTTCTCTAATGACGTCTTTTATCTTAATTATATTAGTCAAGAGTTTATTACTTATAAAATCAAATGGTTTATACGTTTAATATATTAGCATTCTTGGTGTATGACATTAATAATGTGCAAGTGTTAGAATATAGCAATATTTATTTTTTTGGGGGTGCACTACACTCCATTTAAATGATGTCGACTCATATGTATTATAGTGAAGCTAACAAGTCACATGGGTATATAATATTCTGTATCATTCGACAAGTGACTCATATGTATCATAGTGAAGCTCACAAGTCACATGGGTATATAATATTCTGTATCATTCGACAAGTGACTCAAATGTGTCATAGTGAAGCTCACAAGTCACATGGGTATATAATATTCTGAATCATTCGACAAGTGATTCATATGTATCATAGTGAAGCTCACAAGTCACATGGGTATATAATATTCTGCATCATTCGACAAGTGACTCATATGTATCATAGTGAGGCTCACAGGTCACATGGGTATATAAAATTCTGTATCATTCGACAAGTGACTCATATATATCATAGTGAAGCTCACAAGTCACATGAGTATATAATGTTCTGTATCATTCGACAAGTTATTCATATGTATCATAGTGAAGCTCACAAGTCACATGAGTATATAATGTTCTGTATCATTCGACAAGTTATTCATATGTATCATAGTGAAGCTCACAAGTCACATGGGTATATGATATTCTGTATCATTCAACAAGTGCAGTCTTTTGTCCTAAGGATATGTTGAAAGGCTGCTGGTGTCCTTATTACGCGTGCTTCTTATGAATGACATTTTAACATTTCCAGTGGAAGAAAAATATATTCAAGGCTTTCCCATTTCTTGTTATCATTGCTTCTTTCAGAATAACTTTTTAACATTTCCAGAAGAATTAAAATGTGCAAAGTTAGTTAGCTATGTAGAACTAACCCAACCCCATAATCCTTTCAGCTACGTTACTTGCAAACCCTCAGTCAAATATCTGCAGAGAAGAATTCAACCATCATATTCCCACTTCCAATTGACTTAATCAGCAATCTTGTTCAAAAGTAGGAAAGGTGGGTTGGAAATGCAAACATGATCCTACTTTTCATAAATTCCCTTTTTTATATTTTCATTTTAACTTGGGATGCACATTTTCGTTTGTTTTCTTGCAAGCTTTATTACCATTCACTTCGGTGTTATTTATATATTTTTTTGTACCTTAGTATAAGGTGAGACTTTTAGGCTGTCTCTTCCTATTTTAGGCTGACAGAAATTAGCCATTGCATATTGATATAATCCAAAATAAAGAAAATTAATGACAGTAGATTTTTCAATTTTATTGCAACAAATTTTCAGGAATATATGATTTGTGTAGACATATCCAAGGAATATAGTATCTGCATGGATATTAATGTTTTTAACTGCATGATCATTAAAAGTATTTACTTAAAATATTGTAAATATTATTAAAGAGTTACTTTCATGTTTATACATATACGAGTATAAACAATATTTTTGTGTGTCGCCCTCTGCTTCTGAAGTTTTGTTTAAGTATGTTATAGGAGAGGTTTTATCCTTTCAGCACAGAACTGTAGTCACGTGCAAATAATTTTAGTGTGTAAAGTTAGAGGCCAATATGTAGTAAATGACACTGTTGGCGAAAACCATTAATATAAACTTCTATATTTATTAATATTCCTTCTGGGTTTTTATTAGTACCGAGCTTTTCAGAGCACAGGTTTTTGTTGTTAAAGTACTTATGATATCAAGGTACATTTTCATATTCGCAATAATGATGTTCCTTGCTATTTTGCACTCAAAATACTTTTCGTGTCAGACTTGTATGTACCTATAGCTGTCTTAAACACTGTATTCAGTCTTTATTTCTGTGTTTATGCAAGTATTTGGCAATAGCGACTTTAATAAATAGAGAGGTATATTTAGTACAACTTTATATACATTTTAAGCATGAGTATAAACGAATTCATATTTATGCTTGGCCACATCTACATATGAGAAATTGATACAGAGCTTGGCTATAAGATGGCTCTTATAGCTTGTTCCTTTGTCAGAGCAGGGTGCACATCACCACAGTGGGGGGTTGGGGCATGTTCCGGCTGGCGACCGCTCTATGGGTCCTCCATGACCCGCTCCACCCATCCGTGGGTGGAGAATCTAAGACAACAATAAAACAACGGAGAAGATTGTGGCATCCCTTATGTATAGCCTCTGATAACACGGGAGATTCAGTGAGGACACTATTAAATAAATGGGGTTTCTCATGAAACGGAAATTTAATAAGGTCGAGCTTTGATAAGAGCAAAAATGCTCGTCAGCGGTTGTCAGGTACAAATTGCATATCTTTTATCTGGAGACACACATATGTTTACATGTTTAATGTTGAGAAATTTATTTCAGGGAAGTAATTGAACTGCGACATTATCTTTATTATCTGTGCTTATTTTTTTATTCTCATGCATGACCTTTAGGCACTGCATAATTATTTAATGCATTTACGTTTTGTTTTAGCCGTTTTGGTGATTTAGAGGTATGCCAGCATGTGGTACATAGTATGTAGATTATGGTAATTCCAAGTGCACTTCAATGTTACTATTAACCTTTTTGTCTTTCTATGCCTAAATTATAAGCATTTTGTTTAAGTATATTTAATTTTATACCCATGTGCAAATATTCAAACCATCCGTATGGGTTGGGAGTGAAACCCTTTGCCTGTAATTTCAGCGACAGAGAAAGTCAATGGTACAGTACTTTATGCCAGTGAAATCAGAGGCTCTGGGTTCAATTTCCATCCCATATAAATGGATTGATGTATATCAAGTTGTATCATGTAATGAAATTTTTTTTCTGCTTATAGCCTAACTCTTTAGGTGGAAATACCTTCAGTGTATATTTTAGTATTTTAATTTCCACTTTTTACTCAATAAATTATGTTAATGGATTAGATATATTTGTAGTTAACATCGTAGTGTAAAGGAGACAGCAGATATTATCTTAGGGAAACATTTCATTTTATTTAAGAGTATATTGAAACTTTTAGTGGTCACCGTGGGTCAAACAGTAGCGTCCTCTACTTTGAGGCGTCTGGTCGAGGGTTTGCGCCCTGTCACGGTCTGAGGTTAGCAAGGGCATGCACTCAGGGCAACGATTACATCTGCCAAAACAAGTCCTTCGCAAGAAGGCAACCGTTCTAGCCCTTAGTAGAAAAGGGAGACCGTGACGTATAACCGGAACATTGAAACTTTTATTTTTATCTTTTGAAGTAAATATTTTGCATGAGTAATGATCATGATCTGCTTAGAAGTTTTAAATTTAGAAAACTTGTATTACCTCATAGCGAAGACGACTCTAGAATTTTAACTGATTCACAGAAAATTATTTACCTCATTCGATCTCATGGTGGTTAGGAGAAAAGATTCAGTTTTGTATACCCTGCATGTCACTGGAGGTGAGTTTGGAAGATATGCCTGGTGCTTGAATAGGGACCTTTATCTTCATATTGTGGCATGCAACAAAAAGGTATGGACAGTTAGGAATGGTAATCCCTTCGTCCTTACTGCTCCACTGTTTGGGTTTAATTGGTAGCTCATGCAGTATATGGCAGTATGCAGAATACCAGTTTATGGGGGAGGATAAATCCCATCTAGGCTCTCTTTGCCTGTAGAAGAGATAGGATAGTAGAGCTGGCACGCCATCCCACGTTTTATTTCTTGCTTTAAAACAATTGGAGGTAGAGATGAGGATAGGCATGACATGAATGAGGATAGGCAAAGTATGGATAAAGTTCGGATGCCTGTGTTCTTTTTTATAGATTTTGCCGCTGTACTGGTTTCAGCAATACATGATGTCATGTGCTACTAAGTGGTTAGGGGAGCATGATTTTTATTCATACCCTGCATATTAAGGCATTTGGGGAGAGGGTAGGCCACCATACTATCCCTAGTTGCATTTAATTTCTTTCTCCAAAGGAATTGAGGACAAGGATATGAGGAAACTAATATTTGTTATTCTTTTACACTTTTGGATATCCTGGTGGCGTCAGTGGTATGTGGTGTGATGATAAAAATAAATATGATCTCTTAAAATTCCTTTATATAAAAAAAGTAATTGCAACCATGGCATGTCTTCAGGCTCTTACTCAATTTTATATATCTAAGTCAATGCCACTTTCCTTCGGATTTGTAACACCTGGACGTTAGTACTTAATATTTTTTTTCTTTACAGCTTCGCTACTTACAAACCCTCAACACCATCTCTGCTGAAAAGAACTCCACCATCATTTTCCCAGTTCCTGTGGATATTATTCGTCACTATATGAACAAGTGATTAACGAGGGAAGCTGAACTTATGACAGTACTGTAACTGGAAAATAAATATGGTAATGAAATACGATACTGTAGTTTTAGAGGGGTAACGTATATATATGTAAATTTTTTACAAATACTGAACAATCACCTTTAAATTTTTAGAACCATACAGCAGAATTCCCAAAAGTAGTTTATTTGTTCTTTTTTTTTGTAACTTACTATCACAGAGAATTCCTAGAGTAGGTGATTATATAAAAATTTATAAATCTGGAACAATCAATTTTTTTAAGTTTTTCCACCATACAAGAAAATTCTTAAAGTAACAAGTAACCTAGTTATGTGAATCAGTAATGTTTGTTAACATTTTCACAAGTCCTGTACAGTCTGTTTTTAAAGTTTTTGACATCATACAACAGGTATAAGATAAATTCTCAAAGTAACAAGTAACCTAGTTATGTGAATCAGTATTGTTTGGTAACATTTTCACAAGTCCTGTACAGTCTGTTTTTTAAGTTTTTAACATCATACAACAGGTCTAAGATAGTAATGAATGTGAACTTTAAAAAAATCCTAAATAATAAATTTTATTATTATGCAACAATCTTAAACTAAATATGTTTATGTAAATGTTTCCAAATCTTCAACATTTCTTTTATAAAGATATTAACATCGCACTGTAGTACAGTATTGCTATTTTTGAAATGCAGCGTTTTACATATCTAAATGGGGACAGCATGTAGAATACTCTGTATTTTGTCGTGCTGTTATTTCCACAAAGTTTACAATTGTAAAGTTACTTATTGAAAGTTATGCTGTACGAAAACTTTTTTGACACCAAAAACAGGAAAACTCTCCAAGATTACTCAACATCAATGGAGGGTTTTTCAATGGCGATTCCGGAATTTGACAAATATATTTAATTAATAGCGATGTTATAATATTATTTCTTTTTATATTATATTGTAGTCAAACCTTTCCATATGCAGTACTTATACAAAAGAATTCTAAAATGGTACTTTGAAGTACTGTTTAGCTTAAATGTATTAAAATGTGAAATAACATCTTTATATAGAAACTACAGAAGTCATTGCAGGAAAATGGCATCATCAAATAGGGTTTGCATTTATTTCTGAACTGAATATAGCGGCTAAAGCTCCCAGGCCAAGATAAGGTTTGCAATAAAAAAAAAAACAATTTTGTCTACCAATTTAACTATATTCATTGTATGATATATTTACATGAATAATAAAGTCTCCAGTCTGTTATCATTTCTGTATATTCCAGAAGCTGTTTAGCTGTGTTTTTCACTGAATGAAGACATTCATTTTATGGTATGTTAGACTCATAGGATTTACCAAAAAAAAAAAATGGGAATTGTAAGTGGCTTATGTTGTTAGCATATATTCCAAATCACAAGATTTAACCTCATTATTGTCACTCACAAAAGAAGTATATATATATGCTTTAAACACAAGAATATAAAATTGTATTAAGATTGTTATAGAATGCATTGCAACTGCATCTAACTTGGTTTTTGCATTTTATTGAAAGAGGATTTTTTTATATTCATGTTTGCCATATGGCATAGTATACTAGCCAAGAGAGGTAGTGAAGAGAGGAAATGTAAATGCTTGGTTGTCTTATTTAATAGGTATCGATTTTGGGACACTGTATATAAACCAGGACTAATTACAGAAAGAGGAATACAGTAGTTATTGTTAGTAATCTAAAGATCATTTCCTGCTGAGATCTGTATATTTCTTGCTCATACGTTTTGGTACCAGGGAGCAATCCACATTCACTTACTGTATTCTGTATGCATATGTTGTTTGCTAATACAAGGCCGTATTTGTAGACAAAAGATGACGAATAATGGTAAGATTATTTGGGACGGGCAAGAGTGCTCTGGATTTCATATACTAAAAAGGAGATGTGTCATGAAAGGAAAATGGTCATGGAGTGATGTAAAATAAATATACAAAGGTTTTCATAGGTGTCCTGTCATTTTCAAATAGCCTGTTAAACATTATGACTTGTTGGTAGTTGAGTTTCCTTTAATCTAGTAGGAACTATAAACAGTCGTGTCTTAAATACTAATTAAAATTTGGAGTTTACAGATGGTGATGAGCGGTTATGTATAAATGTTGATTCTTTAGTAGGAGTCGGGTTTAGGGCGGGAGATTGTTATTGAAATATCAAAGAACCAAAATGATATTTCAAAGTTTTTGACTTTAACTTTTTTTTTTGACAACAAAAGATATATATAAATATATATAATGATATTCTTTCATGCAAAATGCTACAGTTTATATTTCTTGAAATACAGAAGAAAAAAAGAACTTGTTCCCGTGTAGCGATTTTACAGAAATCGGCTCTTCAAGTCTAGACGTGCATATTCACATGCAGATAGTATAGAATCTGTGTTGATTCAGATTCGCATAGCTAATTCCCTTGATTATATAGTAATTATCATTGCAGTACTGTATCATTTTGATTAACCATGATCAGAAAACGTGTATAATCATTAGAGTAGTTTTAAGTCTCCTGTACTTACATTATGATTATTATTCTGGTGATAATGATGTATAATAAATGCCATAAAGACGATGAATTTGTGGAATGATTTTATAGCACTGAATACAGAGATATGAAAGCGTTTGTCAGTGTAGTAAAATTGTGGAAAAGTTAGAATTAATGACTTGGCCTTAGGCTTGGCTGTTCAGATGTGATCATACGAATGGAGATGATATGCAAATGATACAATGTTCTCTCCTGATTCTTGGACTTGTATATAACGGCTTTCTTGCAATATAAAGATCATAATTTTGATCCATTACAAGCAAGAAAAGGTCTTGGAAAATTTAGATGACGACAGTACAACTAGTGCTTCGTGCAAAGTTTTTAGTACTTTTTTCCATGCTGCTGAGAAGCAAAAGTAGGAGGTAAATGATCCTTCATGATGGGAAAGGATAAGAGTGTTCAAGTCTTGGCTTTCAATCATGCGCTCTTGTGAAATACGAGGAATTACTGTCTTTATGCCAGGAGATCCAGCAGTGGTACTTTGAAATTAAGTCTTTAAGACTGTTTAGCTTCTTTTTCTCTCTAATATTTTATATTCGCTTTCCATATGATTATACAGAAAGTATTTATCCATACAATTTCTCTTTTTTGAGCTACTTTTTCTACAGTTTATTGCTTTGTGGCATTTATATTCATCATTGAAGAATAGATTTGTCTTTACTATTACTACTACTACTACTACCACTATTATTAATATTATTATTATTATTATTATTATTATTATTATTATTATTATTATTATTATTATTATTCTTTTTGGTATGTTGTCTCCACTTGGGCATGTCAAGGAGTTGAAATGCCACCAGCTTCTCTCACTGAGAATTAATATTATATCATTCAGTGGGATACAAGATCTTGTGTAGCAACTGAGAGTTTTCCTGTCAACTGAGTGCTAAAATAGGATAGACAAGGCAACAAAAGCAACCCATGGTATAGGACACTTCCTATGAGAAGAGATAATGGCACTCAATACTATTTTGCTTGCTTACCATATACTTCCCCGAGCATCTGTGTCACGTGGTTTGCTTTCTATTTTAATATACATTATATGCCTTCAAGCTGGTTTGGCATGATTTTCTATCTTTAAGGGAGCTTCTTTCACTGTTTCTTCACACATTTTATCATCTTTTCCATAGTGTGCTAGGAGATTTTTTACCTGTGTAAGAATTTTATTAAGCACTGAGAATTTGTAGTTCAGTCCTTTCGTACTTTTAAGTATATGATCAGTTCTAGTTAAACAGGGTCATGCGTTAGTTGCTGCCCCTTATTCTAATTACAGTACTTGGTTTTCATTTAATTCTGCATTTTTAGTATAATTCTCAGCATTTTGTGTTGACACTTTTATTTTTTATTTGGACCTTGGCATACTTGACTTTCAACGAGCATATTGGTGTTATGTGTTATCACACTTGTGTCAACATTTCACTATCCGTAAGTCATCTGTAGAGCTCCCAATACTTCAGAGAATGGAAGGAGTTTTGTGCACCCTCTCGAATATGGACAACTTTATGTTGATGGGAAGATGAGCAAATACGAGAAAGAGGGTGCTGCATACTTTCAGCTTCTTAAGGATTTTCCTTGTCAATTATATGTATGATTTGTAATAATACTTGCCCTCACCCCTTGTGGGTGAGGGCAAGCTTGTCTCCCTTGGATATGAGAACTTCCAATACGAAGATCTTCAGAGAGATATCCGCTTTCCCATACTATTCAGGAATTTTATTTTTACTCATCAGTCTATTTAGGCCTTCTTTGCTTCGGAGAAGTATGGCTGTTGCTCTCTCTATACTGAAATTTATGATTGTTGGAACATTGCAAATGACTTCAAGTCAAGCTTAAAGCACATTCCCCTTTGCACATTGTCTTTTTTGCTAGGTAACTTCTCAAAGTAGAGTTCTTGGAATGATTTTGCTTTTCTACTTTATTCTCATCATATCTTGTGTACTTGATGAAGCTGAATCATCTTTCATTACTTTGTGTTAAATGTTTCATTTGAAATATGGTCTTGGCTTTTATAACCCTGCTGTTGCTAAATCTGTAGAGCTAACCATTAATTTGATTTTTCAGCTGCTTTATTCCCCAGTGTGTTGAGATCTTTCAATTTCAACTGTCCTCTTCCTTTAGTCTTGTCTGTCTCTGGAAAGTGACCAAAGTCTAAACAGTTTGATAATGTAGCATTCTTAAACTATTATTTTGAGATAATTAACCCTTTCAGTGATGCCTAATGCCCAAAGCTTTGCTCTCCATTTCCTTAAGAGGGTGTGGCATTGCTTCTATCCCCAATATTTCTAGCCAAGAAAGAAATGCTTCTTTTTCCCCAGGGTGTTGAGGCCATTCAAAATTTCAACTGTCCTCTCCCACTAGTCATGTCTCTCTTTGGACAATGACCAAAAAGTTTAAGCAATTTGATACTGAAACATTCTCAAATTATTATTTTGAGAAAATAAACCCTTGCAGCGATGCCTAATATCCAAAGCTTTGCTTCCAACCCCAATATTTCTAGTCAATAAAGAAATGCTTCTTTAGAAGTGTAGCCCAATAAAGCACATATTGTTTGGATCTCTCTTGTTGCTGCCTTATCCATTGTCTTGTATGAGTTCTTGGTAAACCCCGTGCTTCGTATTTTCCAGCAGACCCTTCCTTGAAGAACTATTCTTTGGGGACTTGATGTAACTATTAAGAATATTGTAACCTTCTATTGCTTCAAGCTCACGCCAAAGCGAAGTACATTCCTGTATTCACAACCTCTCCTTTACTTTGCCTCCATGAGATCGGTGAAATAACTTTTTATGGTTTGGTAATCTCTCCACCTAGCATTGACAATAGCTTTGTACATCAATAAACTATAGTCCTTAAAAACTTTACAGATTTTAGATTTCTTCTCAATTTCATCCTACCTTATATTTGATATACTTTCTACTCCTTGATCTTTTATGGTGGAGACAATCCAATAGTCCTTAAAAACTTTACAGATTTTAGATTTCTTCTCAATTTCATCCTACCTTATATTTGATGTATTTTCTACTCCTTGATCTTTTATGGTGGAGACAATCCAATTAACACTTTATAAATTCAGATTTCTTTTCCAATTTCTATACCCTTTAAAATCAGCTGCCCTTCCCTCTTCGTCGTCAAGAATGGGTATGAAGTAAGCACAACGACATCATGCCCGGGACCTTCTCAACAACACAATGCCCTTCCAGGTTTGGATTCCTTTTTACTACCATTTTCCTCCCTCTGACAGGATATGTCTTTAAGTCCATTTGGATTTCCCTCAGGTTTTCAGATGGAAGCAACTGAGAGAAGCTTTCTTAATCCTTGACCTGCCCATTTGGTGAGTGCACTATTAATGCCCATTTGCAAGCTATGTGGGTTCTTTTATTATCACTTGAAAGTCACAACAAATTAATTTTAGTTCTTTACCCTTAAGGTATATTTTACAGTTGTAGATACATGAAAAACTAAAATATTAAAAAAATTAGCATTTATCTTCATCCACATTTTGTCTTTGTAATCTTAGAGAGTTAAAGTACAGTACACAAAATGAAATATTGTCCTTAGAATAGAGTTTAAATCTTTATATTCTTCTGAAAGATTCAATTTTCATTCCTTGTGTGCTATTTGGAAATAAAAGCAAAGCATTTTACTCTGTAAATGAAGTTTGAAAAATAAAAACATATCTTCACCCTGTACATAGCATATTTGTAATTGCAAAAAAAAATATATATATTATAAATGCACATTAAAATACCTGATCAAAAACTCTTCTAAATAATTCTCTTTGGATACATTGGCCTATTTTCTCCTCTTTAAGTGTGTTTAAAATAAAAGTGATACTTAAAGTTTGCACATATGTACTTGCCAATTACAGATATATATATATGAGAGTTCTATTAGTTTTTTAGATAAAATTTCTTGATTTGATTTGCTTAGAGGCCACTTCAAAATAGCCATTTTGGAAAATAGACATTATTATTATAGTGCTATTCTGCTATTTTGAAATGATATCTATGATAAACGAAAAATAATCATGTTACAGTTACTCACAATAATTAATTATGCCCAGAACTTGAGTGTAGACTAACACCGATGAATAATTATTCTTCATGTAGACTTTTGACTAACTTCAGAAAAACCACTCATCATAAACGTAGCGCGCAAAAAGTTGTATAAATGACATGGAGTTTATGTAACTATGATGGCACAGGAATGGTTTTTCTGGGGTAACATGCTTTGTGTATGTTACCATCCATTAATGTTAAATCATGTTTCTTTTATACAGAATAAGAATAAATTTTACTTCATCAAGTTTGATCTTTTATTACTTGTTTTCTTAGCCTCAACATGATTCTAGGTTACAAAATGTCATAACCTCACTTAGAGAGCCACTTACCAGCACTGTAGCAAAGGATATGATGTAACAGTGTTTAAGCATTCCCTGCCTATTTCTTGCACATTATTATATAGTAAAAGATATTATTATGTTTCTTTTTTTATTGTATGGTAAAAATTTCTGTTAAAACTAATGTGCTTTTGAAAATTCATTTTTATTATCTAAGACTTTAACACAAGACTTGTGATTTTTTCAAGGATCAATAGTAGTTTACAATAATAATTCTGTCAATGCGTTCCTTGAAATTGCATTTAGTGAACTGCAAAAGTCTTAGCCTCTTATAAGAATATTTTTCACATGTATGTCATACTGGGTATCATTTCTGATATTTTATAGGTACAAGTAATTTGCAAATATGCTTCCAGTAAATTATTCACCAAATTTTTTAAGAATATAATACATACAAAATTATATTTGACATGCAACATTCTGTAAATGCAGCTGTCTGTTGTTGTAGTTGTTTACTATATGGATTGAAATTAACAATTTATTTCAATTATACAAAAAAGTTGATTTTCACTTGAAAAATATTTTTTTATACTTCAAATTGATCTGAAAACCTCTAATATATTTTTTATGAAAAGTGAGAGAAGTGGAACCTACATCATTCTGAATCCCTGCTATAAGCTTAATCAATCTTCAAGGACAACCTTGTAGAATGTACCAATATCCAAAGCAAAGCTCTCCATGAATGGTATGAGGGACAGTACAGTATTTATCATTCTGAATCCCTGCTATAAGCTTAATCAATCTTCAAGGACAACCTTGTAGAATGTACCAATATCCAAAGCAAATCTTCACATGAAAGGTATAAGGGACAATATAGTATTTACCCCATTACCATGAAATACAGTTTCCCCATAGGACTACAGTATATTCAAATAAATGAGTACTAAGGGGGTGAGCTGTGATGCTTAATGCTATAAGGACAGGTCTAGGGGTGATGGATATACTGTATAGATAAATGGAGAAATAGATAAGTAAAGAGAGATATAGATTGATAGATACATAGATAAACAGAAAGACAGATAGATATATAGACACACAGACGGACAGATAGATAGATAGATCGGTCGGTCTGACTGTCTGTCTATCTCAAGCTCTCTGTCTATCTATCTATCTACCTATATCGATCTGTCTATCTATTTAGCTATCTATCTATCTATCCATCCATCCATTCATCGATCTAGCTATATATCTGTCTATCTGCCTGTCTCTCTATCTATCTATATATCTATCTAGCTAGCTAGCTATATATCTATCTCTTCATTTATCTGTCAATCCATCTATCTATACATCTATATATCTATTGATATACAGTATTTGTAAAACTGTCTAACTGTATATCTATCTACCTATTTAATTATCAGTCTATTTGTCTACATAAACATCTAAATATCTGTTTATCTATCTCACCACTTATCTATATGTCGACTTATATATCAGTCCATTCTTCTACCTATCTGTGTAGCTATCTATCCATCTGCCTATTAAGCTCTCTCTCTCTCTCTCTCTCTCTCTCTCTCTCTCTCTCTTCTCTCTCTCTATATATATATATATATATATATATATATATATATATATATATATATATATATATATATATATATATATATATATATATATATATATATATATATATATATATATATATATATATATATATATATATATATATATATATATATATATATATATATATAACACTGAACTGTTAACATACAGTCTAAAATGGAAGGAAAAGCCCATTAAATAAAACAACGAATATATATATATATATATATATATATATATATATATATATATATATATATATATATATATATATATATATATATATATAAAGTACTTATTAATTTTATGACCTAAACTGATCACCTTCTCAAAGTACAATGGCAAGAGATACAACTAGCAAAATAGAAGAAAACTTGAAGAGAAGGAGACAAAAGAGCCGCCCAGGAGTCTTAAACATGGTATTAATAGATAACAATCTTAAATGCCCGCCGGGATTAGTCAGTAATCCCCACAAACAGGCCGCAAAAGGAATATATATATATATATATATATATATATATATATATATATATATATATATATATATATATATATATATATATACATACATATATATATATATATATATATATATATATATATATATATATATATATATATATATATATATATATATATATATATATATATATATATATATATATATATATATATATATATATATATATATATATATATATATATATATATATATATATATATACATATATATATATATATATATATATATATATATATATATATATATATATATATATATATATATATATATATATATATATATATATGTATATACACACATACATATACACATATATACACATATACACATACATACACATAAGAAAATAAGAACACAGAACACAGGAAGAGATGGGAAAGATCAAAAACTTGTTGCAAGAGGCAAGAAGGTTAAATGATGAAAGAAATGAAGAAGAGAAGAAAAATTTTCGTTACAGAATACTTCCAGACAAAGGGGAGATAAAGAAGATAATGACAGAAGATCAGGGGATGGGGCCTCATTAAGATTGTTATACACAAATGCTGATGGATTAGCTGGTAAGGCAGTAGAATTAAAAGATAGGATTCACAACAGTAAGGCAGATATAGTAGCAATTACAGAGACTAAGTTGAGTGAGGACATAAACAGTGTCACAGTTTTTCCAAAGGGCTTCAGAATACTAAGGGTCGAGAGATCTGAGAGGACTGGTGGAGGGATAGCACTGCTCATAAGTGAGAGGATTCAAGTTGAAGAAATAAACTTGGCTATAGAAAGTGAGTTCAGGGAATTTCTTGTTGCTCGCATAAATACTGGGTCAGAGAGCATTATAATAACTGTTGTATACAACCCACCAAGGAACCAAAATAGGCTTGAAATTTATGAGGAAAGTCATATAGGTACGATTGAAGTCATAAACTCAGTTGTTAACATGGCACGGGAGAAAAAATGTAGGATTTTGATTATGGGAGACTTTAATCATAAAGAGATAGATTGGATAAATCTTGACCCACACAGTGGTGAGGACTCATTTGGGGCAAGATTCCTAGATTGCGTACAAGGGAATTTCCTACACCAACATGTAATGGAACCAACAAGAGCCAGGGGTGGGGATGAGCCATCACTACTTGATCTAGTGTTCACAGATAATGTGTTGGATATTGAAAATATTGAGTATGAACCACCAATTGGAAAGAGTGACCACTGTGTGTTGTTGATGGAGTATATCATTGAAGACATTCTTCCTGAGAGTAGAGGCACTGAGGACATGAGGAGGAACTATCCGAAAGGAGATTACATCAAAATGAATGAGCTTTTTGCAGTTATTGACTGGAGAACCTTATTTTACAACAAATCTGTACAAGAAATGTATGACATCTTTTGTGAGAAATATGGGAAGATAGTAGATTGCTGCATACCTGTCACCAAAGTAGGTGTAATTCATGCCAGAGAGAAATGGTTCGATAATGGGTGTAAAAGAGCTAAGGAGTGGAGAGACAAATGCTGGAAAAGGTATAGGAGGAGAAAAAACATAAATGCCTGGCAAACCTACAAAAGAGCAAGAAATGACTACCTAAGTAAAAGGAGAGAGGCAGAGAGAGATTATGAGAGGGACATCACCAGGAAGGCTAAAGAAAATCCCAAGCTTTTCCACAGCTTTATCAGAGGAAAACTGAAGGTAAAAGAACAGGTTTTAAGGCAAAAGAGAGCGGATGGAAGCATCACTGAGACGGACGAAGAGATCTGCAAAGAATTGAACAAGGAGTTTCAGTCAGTATTTACAGTAGAAAATACCCCACCCCCTCAGATTGCAGTGATAGAAGCTCAAGGGCCGGTATTAGAGAACATCAACCTTACAGCCACAGAGGTATGCAAAGTGCTGATGGATTTAGATGTTCATAAAGCTACAGGTCCTGATGACATATCCCCTCATGTGCTTAAAAAATGCGCAAACACAATATCAGTGGCACTAAGTATCATATTTAAGGAGTCACTGGAGTCGGGGGAGATTCCAAGATGCTGGAAACAAGCAAATGTGATACCTATCTTCAAAAAGGGAAGGAGGGATACGGCTCTGAACTATAGACCAGTTTCCTTGACCAGCATAGTTTGCAAACTTATGGAGAAACTACTAAGGAAACATATCTCTCTTCACTTGGAATCCTTCAACTTTTTGCCAGTGAGGCAACATGGCTTCAGAGAAGGAAGATCAACAGTAACAAACTTATTAGAATTTTATGATGAGGTAAGCCAAATCTTACAGGAAAGAGAGGGCTGGGCAGATTGCACATTCCTAGACTTCCAGAAAGCGTTTGACACTGTTCCACATGGGAGACTTATTAGAAAGCTGCAATCAATGGCTAGAATAGGTGGAAATGTCTTGGAATGGATAAAAACTTACTTAGAAGGAAGGGAACAGAGGGTTAGAGTAAGACACTCAGTGTCTGAATGGAGAAGAGTTAGTAGTGGAGTTCCACAGGGTTCAGTTTTAGGGCCACTTTTGTTCCTTGTATATGTAAATGACCTACCAGAGTGTGTAAATTCATTCATGAATATGCTTGCAGATGATGCAAAGATTGTGAAGAAAGAAAAAAACGAGAACAATGGTAGAGAACTTCAGGAGGATCTAAATAATCTGCATGAGTGGTCAGAAAAGTGGCTAATGAAATTCAATACCTCAAAATGTAAGGTAATGAGAATGGGTACAAGTGCAAGAAGGCCCAAGCTTGACTACTCGGTGGCTGGAGTACAACTTCAAGAGACAGAAAATGAGAGAGATCTAGGAATAAACATACTGGCAGATTTGTCTCCAGAAATACATATAAATGGCGTAGTAAGGGCAGCATATGCATTCTTATCAAATGTAAGGGTAGCCTTCAGGCACATGGACAAGGAAATGTTCAGAAATATTTATGTAACCTATGTGAGGCCAAAACTCGAATATGCAGCCCCCTTTTGGAATCCGCACTTGAAAAAGCACATAGCTAAGCTTGAAAAAGTTCAAAGACATGCCACAAAACTGGTGCCAGAAATACGCAATCTCGGTTATGATGAGAGGCTGAGGGAATTAGACTTGCCATCACTCGAAGCTAGAAGAGTAAGGGGGGATATGGTGACAGTCTTTAAATTCCTTCATGGTTATGATAGAGTGGATAGGGATCGATATTTCGATATGGCTGGCTCTAGAACTAGAGGTCATAGTTTGAAGCTTCGTAAGAAAACTTCTTTGCAGGATGTAAGGAAATACTTTTTCAGTGTAAGAGTAGTTGATAATTGGAATTCGCTAAGCGAGGAGGTAGTTAATGCTATCTCAATCCATAGTTTTAAGGACAGGTATGATAAGTATCACTAAGTCTAAAAATGGAACCGATCAGGAGACGGGAAGATACGAGCTTTGGGCTCTTTCCCGTAAACACAATTAGGTAATCACAATTAGGTAATCACTATAGAAAGTTAGTTCACGGAATTTCTTGTTGCTCGCATAAATACTGGGTCAGAGAGCATTATAATAACTGTTGTATACAACCCACCAAGGAACCAAAATAGGCTTGAAATTTATGAGGAAAGTCATATAGGTACTACTGAAGTCATAAACTCAGTTGTTAACATGGCACGGGAGAAAAAATGTAGGATTTTGATTATGGGAGACTTTAATCATAAAGAGATAGATTGGATAAATCTTGACCCACACAGTGGTGAGGACTCATTTGGGGCAAGATTCCTAGATTGCGTACAAGGGAATTTCCTACACCAACATGTAATGGAACCAACAAGAGCCAGGGGTGGGGATGAGCCATCACTACTTGATCTAGTGTTCACAGATAATGTGTTGGATATTGAAAATATTGAGTATGAACCACTAATTGGAAAGAGTGACCACTGTGTGTTGTTGATGGAGTATATCATTGAAGACATTCTTCCTGAGAGTAGAGGCACTGAGGACATGAGGAGGAACTATCCGAAAGGAGATTACATCAAAATGAATGAGCTTTTTGCAGTTATTGACTGGAGAACCTTATTTTACAACAAATCTGTACAAGAAATGTATGACATCTTTTGTGAGAAATATGGGAAGATAGTAGATTGCTGCATACCTGTCACCAAAGTAGGTGTAATTCATGCCAGAGAGAAATGGTTCGATAATGGGTGTAAAAGAGCTAAGGAGTGGAAAGACAAATGCTGGAAAAGGTATAGGAGGAGAAAAAACATAAATGCCTGGCAAACCTACGAAAGAGCAAGAAAGACTACCTAAGTAAAAGAAGAGAGGCAGAGAGAGATTATAAGAGGGACATCACCAGGAAGGCTAAAGAAAATCCCAAGCTTTTCCACAGCTTTATCAGAGGAAAACTGAAGGTAAAAGAACAGGTTTTAAGGCTAAAGAGAGCGGATGGAAGCATCACTGAGACGGACGAAGAGATCTGCAAAGAATTGAACAAGGAGTTTCAGTCAGTATTTACAGTAGAAAATGCCCCCCCCCCCTCAGATTGCAGTGATAGAAGCTCAAGGGCCGGTATTAGAGAACATCAACCTTACAGCCACAGAGGTATGCAAAGCGCTGATGGATTTAGATGTTCATAAAGCTACAGGTCCTGATGACATATCCCCTCATGTGCTTAAAAAATGCGCAAACACAATATCAGTGGCACTAAGTATCATATTTAAGGAGTCACTGGAGTCGGGGGAGATTCCAAGATGCTGGAAATAAGCAAATGTGATACCTATCTTCAAAAAGGGAAGGAGGGATACGGCTCTGAACTATAGACCAGTTTCCTTGACCAGCATAGTTTGCAAACTTATGGAGAAACTACTAAGGAAACATATCTCTCTTCACTTGGAATCCTTCAACTTTTTGTCAGTGAGGCAACATGGCTTCAGAGAAGGAAGATCAACAGTAACAAACTTATTAGAGTTTTATGATGAGGTAAGCCAAATCTTACAGGAAAGAGAGGGCTGGGCAGATTGCATATTCCTAGACTTCCAGAAAGCGTTTGACACTGTTCCACATGGGAGACTTATTACGAAGCTGCAATCAATGGCTAGAATAGGTGGAAATGTCTTGGAATGGATAAAAACTTACTTAGAAGGAAGGGAACAGAGGGTTAGAGTAAGACACTCAGTGTCTGAATGGAGAAGAGTTAGTAGTGGAGTTCCACAGGGTTCAGTTTTAGGGCCACTTTTGTTCCTTGTATATGTAAATGACCTACCAGAGTGTGTAAATTCATTCATGAATATGTTTGCAGATGATGCAAAGATTGTGAAGAAAGTAAAAAACGAGAACAATGGTAGAGAACTTCAGGAGGATCTAAATAATCTGCATGAGTGGTCAGAAAAGTGGCTAATGAAATTCAATACCTCAAAATGTAAGGTAATGAGAATGGGTACAAGTGCAAGAAGGCCCAAGCTTGACTACTCGGTGGCTGGAGTACAACTTCAAGAGACAGAAAATGAGAGAGATCTAGGAGTAAACATACTGGCAGATTTGTCTCCAGAAATACATATAAATGGCGTAGTAAGGGCAGCATATGCATTCTTATCAAATGTAAGGGTAGCCTTCAAGCACATGGACAAGGAAATGTTCAGAAATATTTATGTAACCTATGTGAGGCCAAAACTCGAATATGCAGCCCCCTTTTGGAATCCGCACTTGAAAAAGCACATAGCTAAGCTTGAAAAAGTTCAAAGACATGCCACGAAACTGGTGCCAGAAATACGCAATCTCGGTTATGATGAGAGGCTGAGGGAATTAGACTTGCCATCACTCGAAGCTAGAAGAGTAAGGGGGGATATGGTGACAGTCTTTAAATTCCTTCATGGTTATGATAGAGTGGATAGGGATCGATATTTCGATATGGCTGGCTCTAGAACTAGAGGTCATAATTTGAAGCTTCGTAAGAAAACTTCTTTGCAGGATGTAAGGAAATACTTTTTCAGTGTAAGAGTAGTTGATAATTGGAATTCGCTAAGCGAGGAGGTAGTTAATGCTATCTCAATCCATAGTTTTAAGGACAGGTACGATAAGTATCACTAAGTCTAAAAATGGAACCGATCAGGAGACGGGAAGATACGAGCTTTGGGCTCTTTCCCGCAAACACAATTAGGTAATCACAATTAGGTAATCACATATACATATATATATGCATACACATACACATATTTTGATATGGCTGGCTCTAGAACTAGAGGTCATAGTTTGAAGCTTCGTAGGAAAACTTCTTTGCAGGATGTAAGGAAATACTTTTTCAGTGTAAGAGTAGTTGATAATTGGAATTGGCTAAGCGAGGTGGTAGTTAATGCTATCTCAATCCATAGTTTTAAGGACAGGTATGATAAGTATCACTATGTATAAAATGGAACCGATCAGGAGACAGGAAGATACGAGCTTTGGGCTCTTTCCCGTAAACACAATTAGGTAATCACAATTAGGTAATCACACATATACATATATATAAATATATGCACATGCACATACATACAAACATACTTGTTGCCCGCATAAATACTGGGTCAGAGAGCATTATAATAACTGTTGTATACAACCCACCAAGGAACCAAAATAGGCTTGAAATTTATGAGGAAAGTCATATAGGTACTATTGAAGTCATAAACTCAGTTGTTAACATGGCACGGGAGAAAAAATGTAGGATTTTGATTATGGGAGACTTTAATCATAAAGAGATAGATTGGATAAATCTTGACCCACACAGTGGTGAGGACTCATTCGGGGCAAGATTCCTAGATTGCGTACAAGGGAATTTCCTACACCAACATGTAATGGAACCAACAAGGGCCAGGGGTGGGGATGAGCCATCACTACTTGATCTAGTGTTCACAGATAATGTGTTGGATATTGAAAATATTGAGTATGACCCACCAATTGGAAAGAGTGACCACTGTGTGTTGTTGATGGAGTATATCATTGAAGATATTCTTCCTGAGAGTAGAGGCACTGAGGACATGAGGAGGAACTATCCGAAAGGAGATTACATCAAAATGAATGAGCTTTTTGCAGTTATTGACTGGAGAACCTTATTTTACAACAAATCTGTACAAGAAATGTATGACATCTTTTGTGAGAAATATGGGAAGATAGTAGATTGCTGCATACCTGTCACCAAAGTAGGTGTAATTCATGCCAGAGAGAAATGGTTCGATAATGGGTGTAAAAGAGCTAAGGAGTGGAGAGACAAATGCTGGAAAAGGTATAGGAGGAGAAAAAACATAAATGCCTGGCAAACCTACGAAAGAGCAAGAAATGACTACCTAAGTAAAAGGAGAGAGGCAGAGAGAGATTATGAGAGGGACATCACCAGGAAGGCTAAAGAAAATCCCAAGCTTTTCCACAGCTTTATCAGAGGAAAACTGAAGGTAAAAGAACAGGTTTTAAGGCTAAAGAGAGCGGATGGAAGCATCACTGAGACGGATGAAGAGATCTGCAAAGAATTGAACAAGGAGTTTCAGTCAGTATTTACAGTAGAAAATACCCCACCCCCTCAGATTGCAGTGATAGAAGCTCAAGGGCCGGTATTAGAGAACATCAACCTTACAGCCACAGAGGTATGCAAAGCGCTGATGGATTTAGATGTTCATAAAGCTACAGGTCCTGATGACATATCCCCTCATGTGCTTAAAAAATGCGCAAACACAATATCAGTGGCACTAAGTATCATATTTAAGGAGTCACTGGAGTCGGGGGAGATTCCAAGATGCTGGAAACAAGCAAATGTGATACCTATCTTCAAAAAGGGAAGGAGGGATACGGCTCTGAACTATAGACCAGTTTCCTTGACCAGCATAGTTTGCAAAGTTTTGGAGAAACTACTAAGGAAACATATCTCTCTTCACTTGGAATCCTTCAACTTTTTGTCAGTGAGGCAACATGGCTTCAGAGAAGGTAGATCAACAGTAACAAACTTATTAGAGTTTTATGATGAGGTAAGCCAAATCTTACAGGAAAGAGAGGGCTGGGCAGATTGCATATTCCTAGACTTCCAGAAAGCGTTTGACACTGTTCCACATGGGAGACTTATTACGAAGCTGCACTCAATGGCTAGAATAGGTGGAAATGTTTTGGAATGGATAAAAACTTTCTTAGAAGGAAGGGAACAGAGGGTTAGAGTAAGACACTCAGTGTCTGAATGGAGAAGAGTTAGTAGTGGAGTTCCACAGGGTTCAGTTTTAGGGCCACTTTTGTTCCTTGTATATGTAAATGACCTACCAGAGTGTGTAAATTCATTCATGAATATGTTTGCAGATGATGCAAAGATTGTGAAGAAAGTAAAAAACGAGAACAATGGTAGAGAACTTCAGGAGGATCTAAATAATCTGCATGAGTGATCAGAAAAGTGGCTAATGAAATTCAATGCTTCAAAATGTAAGGTAATGAGAATGGGTACAAGTGCAAGAAGGCCCAAGCTTGACTACTCGGTGGCTGGGGTACAACTTCAAGAGACAGAAAATGAGAGAGACCTAGGAGTAAACATACTGGCAGATTTGTCTCCAGAAATACATATAAATGGCATAGTAAGGGCAGCATATGCATTCTTATCAAATGTAAGGGTAGCCTTCAGGCACATGGACAAGGAAATGTTCAGAAATATTTATGTAACCTATGTGAGGCCAAAACTCGAATATGCAGCCCCCTTTTGGAATCCGCACTTGAAAAAGCACATAGCTAAGCTTGAAAAAGTTCAAAGACATGCCACGAAACTGGTGCCAGAAATACGCAATCTCAGTTATGATGAGAGGCTGAGGGAATTAGACTTACCATCACTCGAAGCTAGAAGAGTAAGGGGGGATATGGTGACAGTCTTTAAATTCCTTCATGGTTATGATAGAGTGGATAGGGATCGATATTTCGATATGGGTGGCTCTAGAACTAGAGGTCATAGTTTGAAGCTTCGTAAGAAAACTTCTTTGCAGGATGTAAGGAAATAATTTTTCAGTGTAAGAGTAGTTGATAATTGGAATTCGCTAAGCGAGGAGGTAGTTAATGCTATCTCAATCCATAGTTTTAAGGACAGGTACGATAAGTATCACTAAGCCTAAAATGGAACCGATCAGGAGACAGGAAGATACGAGCTTTGGGCTCTTTCCCGTAAACACAATTAGGTAATCACAATTAGGTAATCACACATATACATATATATAAATATATGCACATGCACATACATACAAACATACTTGTTGCCCGCATAAATACTGGGTCAGAGAGCATTATAATAACTGTTGTATACAACCCACCAAGGAACCAAAATAGGCTTGAAATTTATGAGGAAAGTCATATAGGTACTATTGAAGTCATAAACTCAGTTGTTAACATGGCACGGGAGAAAAAATGTAGGATTTTGATTATGGGAGACTTTAATCATAAAGAGATAGATTGGATAAATCTTGACCCACACAGTGGTGAGGACTCATTCGGGGCAAGATTCCTAGATTGCGTACAAGGGAATTTCCTACACCAACATGTAATGGAACCAACAAGGGCCAGGGGTGGGGATGAGCCATCACTACTTGATCTAGTGTTCACATACATACATATACATATATATGCACACACACATATATATATATATATATATATATATATATATATATATATATATATATATATATATATATATATATATATATATATATATATATATATATATATATATATATATATATATATATATATATATATATATATATATATATATATATATATATATATATATATATATATATATATATATATATATATATATAAATATATATATATATATATATATATATGCATATATACGCATGTTGCCTCACTGACAAAAAGTTGAAGGATTCCAAGTGAAGAGAAATATGTTTCCTTAGTAGTTTCTCCATAACTTTGCAAACTATGCTGGTCAAGGAAGATAGGTATCACATTTGCTTGTTTCCACATCTTGGAATCTCCCCCGACTCCAGTGACTCCTTAAATATGATACTTAGTGCCACTGATATTGTGTTTGCGCATTTTTTAAGCACATGAGGGGATATGTCATCAGGACCTGTAGCTTTATGAACATCTAAATCCATCAGCGCTTTGCATACCTCTGTGGCTGTAAGGTTAATGTTCTCTAATACCGGCCCTTGAGCTTCTATCACTGCAATCTGAGGGGGTGGGGTATTTTCTACTGTAAATACTGACTGAAACTCCTTGTTCAATTCTTTGCAGATCTCTTCATCCATCTCAGTGATGCTTCCATCCGCTCTCTTTAGCCTTAAAACCTGTTCTTTTACCTTCAGTTTTCCTCTGATAAAGCTGTGGAAAAGCTTGGGATTTTCTTTAGCCTTCCTGGTGATGTCCCTCTCATAGTCTCTCTCTGACTCGCTCCTTTTACTTAGGTAGTCATTTCTTGCTCTTTTGTAGGTTTGCCAGGCATTTATGTTTTTTCTCCTCCTATACCTTTTCCAGAATTTGTCTCTCCACTCCTTAGCTCTTTTACACCCATTATCGAACCATTTCTCTCTGGCATGAATTACACCTACTTTGGTGACAGGTATGCAGCAATCTACTCTCTTCCCATATTTCTCACAAAAGATGTCATACATTTCTTGTAAAGATTTGTTGTAAAATAAGGTTCTCCAGTCAATAACTGCAAAAAGCTCATTCATTTTGATGTAATCTCCTTTCGGATAGTTCCTCCTCATGTCCTCAGTGTCTCTACTCTCAGGAAGAATATCTTCAATGATATACTCCATCAACAACGCACAGTGGTCACTCTTTCCAATTGGTGGTTCATACTCAATTTTTTCAATATCCAACACATTATCTGTGAACACTAGATCAAGTAGTGATGGCTCATCCCCACCCCTGGCCCTTGTTGGTTCCATTACATGTTGGTGTAGGAAATTCCCTTGTACGCAATGTAGGAATCTTGCCCCGAATGAGTCATCACCACTGTGTGGGTCAAGATTTATCCAATCTATCTCTTTATGATTAAAGTCTCCCATAATCAAAATCCTACATTTTTTTTTCCCGTGCCATGTTAACAACTGAGTTTAAGACTCCTGGGCGGCTCTTTTGTCTCCTTCTTTTCAAGTTTTCTTCTGTTTTGCTAGTTGTATCTCTTGTCATTGTACTTTGATAATTTGATCAGTTTAGGTCATGAAATTAATAAGTACTTTATATATATATATATATATATATATATATATATATATATATATATATATATATATATATATATATATATATATATATATACATACATACATACATACATACATACATACATACATACATACATACATACATACATACATACATACATACATACATACATACATACATACATACATACATACATACATACATACATACATACATACATACATACATACATACATACATACATACATACATACATACATACATACATACATACATACATACATACATACATACATACATACATACATACATACATACATACATACATACATACATACATACATACATACATACATACATACATACATACATACATACATACATACATACATACATACATACATACATACATACATACATACATACATACATACATACATATATATATATATATATATATATATATATATATATATATATATATATATATATATATATATATATATATATATATATATATATTCGTTGTTTTATTTAATGGGCTTTTCCTTCCACATATATATATATATATATATATATATATATATATATATATATATATATATATATATATTATATATATATATATATATATATATATATATATATATATATATATATATATATATAATATATATATATATATATATATATATATATATATATATATATATATATATATATATATATATAGAGAGAGAGAGAGAGAGAGAGAGAGAGAGAGAGAGAGAGAGAGAGAGAGAGAGAGAGAGAGAGAGAGAGAGAGAGAGAGAGAGAGAGAGAGAGAGAGTCAAATCTTACACCATTTCAACAGAAGACCCGCTGACCCATCTCTAATCTTTGAACTTTGAGGATGAAGAAACACAACCCCCCCCCCCCCCATTGTTTCACACAGTATGTGAAATAGATATTCTACAATGGGGTTCCACAGCCACGGCTGGTTAATCCCGACTGCTTCATCTTATGTCTCCAACCCTGCAAACCCACCGATCCAAGTATTTAGCACTGAACATATTTATGAAAATCCCTTGGTCAGTGACGTCTATTCATGGTCTCTCTCATCCATCCTTCTCTGCTCATTTGATATACTATTTTCATCTACATCTCTCTCTTTCCAAGTCATCCACATTATTCTTGTCTTCCTCAACTTAATTCCTGAGGATGTGTCAAACAAATTAAATATTGCATTAGTTTTATAGGCTGGTGTTAATATGATTGCATCTAGAAGTGCTGCTGCAAATACTGAGAATCCACAGGAAGTGATTTCTCTTTTAAAAGACCGAGTACAAAACGTACTTTATTAGGATTTTTGGTATTGGAAGGAATAATATTTTGTAACATTTGTACACAGATTGAAAGTGTGGTCAGTGATTAAGAGGTAGGCAGGCTAACACTGTGATGTATGTGCAAGAATATTACAGTATCACAGGTGTATTTATTTTTCAGTAAAGAATTTTCAGCTTGCTTATTATTTTAACAAAATATTGGGTGGCTTCATTAGATCTTACTCTTCAGTTGAACATATGTATTTCAAATAGTAATATACTTCTTGTGGTCCTACATATCTTTGGTAGCAATATTCCCATTCAAAGCTATAATCTTGTGAAGCTTTTAAGAACGGCCCATCATATCTACAATAGCTGTTAGTATCACCCATTTCAAATTTAATAATTAAGTCATATCATAACATATTGTACACAAAATGTTCTTTTCTTCCTTCGTTTTGGATATCATGACTTAAATATCATTATACAGCTTTTTTATAATACTCACTGTTTTACAGTTTAAATGATAACAAAGTTAAGAGTAGAACCGAGTAGATATTACTGCTGACTGATAAAAATGGGAACCAATTAGAAGGGTGATAAGTTTTTATATTGCTTGAAACTCATATGCTACATAAACACATAGATATCCCATGTACCTAGTAATGCATTTTGTAGCAGCATATACAGGATGTAAATTGCATCAACACTGTTCTACTCGAGAGCTTGGGGGATAATGTCAGTCCTTGACATATTCGGCAGTACTTCATGTTCAAAAACAAACCATTCAGTACCACATGCTGTGTCCAGTATCATTCCAATCTCATGAAGATAAAAATAAAACTAAATACATACTACTAAAAAATTTATTTTTACTGAAAATCATTCTTTCCTACAATGCATGTTAATTATGACCAGGTGAGAATGCAAATATAGGCAAAATAAAAAAAAAACAGAAATGTTTTGCCAAATCACAGATTATCTGTCAGGTTCATATGAACTTTACAATTTTGTTACATTATTTACAATTCACCTATGAATTATATGATTTTCTTGACTAGGTTGGGATCAGCGTTTCTAACAAAAGATGCAACCAACCATTAAAGTAGCAGACAATAGTTTAAGACTATTTAATGACATACATACAAAGGTTACAAAACCCAATGCAAGGTGAGGGCCTGAATCAAAGCACACACCCATTCACCAGAAGACTCACTCACCCCAACTTTCACATTTTAACTAAAGTACTTAACTGAATGAGATATATTACTGTGCCCGCTAAGAGTTAAGAACAATAAATAATTGATTCTAAGAACAGAAACTAGCCTGCTGGCTAGTACAGTGGTAACGCGCTGGCTTCGCATTCACGAGGTCGAAAGATCGGTTCCCGTCCAAGACCGAGAGTTTAAGCTGTTTCCTGGTAGGTACTGCTGTGGTTGGGTACCACAGTGGGGGTTGGGGCTTGCCCCGGCTGACGTATACCCATTGTATTGTAATGGAAATAAAGGCTTGAAAAAGGTTTGAATGCAAGGATTTCCATTGGTCAAACAGGCTGTCCTCCAAAATTAATTCTTGTGCTTATCGATATAATGTTATTAAGAACTCATTTCTAATACTTTAAACCTCCACTCTTATTAAAAAACTATCTAGTTAGTATAATAAATAGAAAACACTAGCAGTTTCTGCTGGGCTGTGTAAATAATAGGAGAGTCCAAGGAAACGAAAATAAAAGTGTGTGCTCTAATTCATTTTGAAAAGATGAAGGATATCTTGTAAATCTTGCTTAGTTTTATTTCATACCACAAAACAAGAATGCAAGTCTAGAACTTTTGTATGAGTATGGTATATTTACTTGGGTTGCATATGGGCAAACAACCAAAACCATGGATAGTCTGTATGGAAACACATAGAATATGATCAATTTCAGAAACTACTAATATCTAACAGTACAGGGGGTCCCCACTTTACATCAGGGTTCCGTTCCTGACAGCCTACTTAAAGTGGATTTCGATTTAAATTGGAGCACACCTATAATTCGAACCTGGGTCTGAGGAGACTGGGGCAGGTGAGTCTGGAGAGGCAAAAGAACACACAGTACATAATCTAAAGAAATAATCTAAGTTCTTATTGTAAGATATAGTAAAACTACACATGTACAGTACTGTATACTAAATATAAAAATATTAAAGCCCTATAGTAATGCAAAAATGTACAGTTCAGTGTCTTACCTTTATTCTCGTATCTCCATTTCAGGTATCTTAATGCGAAATTTATTGCTAATGCTCTACTTTCGTATCATTATTATCACTGTATTATCATCATTAATTTTAGAATCACTACTATTGTTATTATTATTACTATTATTATAATTATCATTAACTTCATTTGTTAGCTATATTTCTGTTCACTGTAAGTGTATGTATTACCCTCTTACTTATCTGTTCAAGTACATGTCTACTTATAAGTGAACTCTTACTTTTGTAAAGGAATAGCCATTGTGAAAAAATGGAAATAAATGTTTGTTTGTTTGTTTGTTACTCATGTGGTTGGCTTGCACACTGGAAGGGACATTGCATGGGATGGTAACCTTCCTCCTAAATTATTTTTGCTAATACACTCGAAAACTCTTTTCCTGCTTTCTCATCAGCACTAGCTAGCAGCTTCACTTTGAAGCCTTTGGTTATGCAAAATTAGCACGACTCATAAAACAATTACACCAACCCCTACTAGCCACAAACTCTTCACTTTCACTCCCTTTTCCGAGCATTTTTCTATTTCAACTTGAATTTCCATTGTGATGGCTTTTCTTTTCTTCGTAGAACTGCCATCATAACTATCACCACTATGCTTGAGGGACATACTAATATCAGTAACGAGCGAAATGAATGAGAGCAGACAAAAATGAGACACAATATGGCTTGAGAGTAAACAGAGTTGTGCTTTTTCTTTTTCATATGCTGCATGACGCCGAATTCTTACACGATGCTCAACAAACTACTTAAAATAAAATCGTGTTTACAGCTATGCGCTTGGTATTTTCTTTTAAATTCAATATAATCCTTCAATATAATCAAATATATAAACAAATAAGTAAATAAAGCCATTAACTTAATAAATACGAATACAACTGTACTGCTTGCTGTGTATTCTCGTGTATTTCGAATAAAATCGTATTTACAGCTACTTTTTTTTTTATTCAATATAATCCTTCGATATAACCAAAAATATAAACACATAAATATATAAAGTTATTAACTTGATTAATACAAACATAAAAGTGCTGTTAGCAGTGTTTTTTGAATAAAATCGTATTTACAGCTTTATTTATGTTTATTTTTTTTTATATTCAATATATTCCCTCAATATAACCAAAAATATTAAACAAATACATAAATAAAGCCATTAAC
This sequence comes from Halocaridina rubra, assembly GCA_037179515.1. Taxonomy (NCBI): domain Eukaryota; kingdom Metazoa; phylum Arthropoda; class Malacostraca; order Decapoda; family Atyidae; genus Halocaridina; species Halocaridina rubra. The sequence continues at coordinate 82,579 of JAXCGZ010022702.1, read as the reverse complement.
TTGAAAAATACGAATACAGCTGTGCTGCTAGCTGTGTATTCGTGTGTATTTTAAATAAAATCGAATTTACAGCTATGTGTTTGTTTTTTCTTTTTAAATTCAGTATAACCAAATAAATAAATAAAGCCTTTAACTTGATAAATATGAATACAGCTATGCTGCTAGCTGTGTATTCATCTGCTGCGCTCACAAACTGTTTGGGCACGCAGTTTGAATTTACCACACAAGCCAGGTAGGTTGAAAAATTAATTAATTACTTATTGGCTTCCGACGTAAAATCGAAACAACGTTCTACGGGACCCCCTGTATTTAAAAAAATACGTATAAAATTATATACAAATACACTATACTGTACAAATTTTCTATTTTCACCAGGGTCAAACAGCTTAATGAGCACAAAAAAATAAAATGGCATACGAGCAGGAAGTGGGAGACGCTTCTTCCCCCCCTCTCCCATTTTCACTACATTAAACATTCTTTTTAATTTCTCCTGAATCAACAGGAGGGTCTTGGGATGAGCGGACGATGCTGGTCATCCAGCCAAAGCACTAATAACCTCTTTATTTCAATCGTGTTGAAAATACGTAATCACAGTGAATGAGCACAAAAAAACAAGATGGCGAACGAGAGTGAACTAAGTGATGCTTCCTCTTCTTCTCAGTCTAATGCCGTGTGACGATGTATTCTTTCGCCAACCTTAACAAACTCTTATGCATAAAGATCGTATTTACGGCTATTTGTTTGGTAATATTGTAAGTAAAATAAATCTAAATCCTTCAAATATAAAATCAAATAAAACCATTAACTTGACATATGTGGGAACTGTAATGAAAACTATATTATTGTTTACAAGAATCCACCTAAAAAAAGAAAAAAAATTCTGCTACTCTATAACAGACATTTCAAAATATGGTTGTAATGTTTCATATACACGTAAAATTCATATTATAATCAATAAAAAATAAAATTCCTATTTATATATTAATAAATATTTTTATCACAGCTACAAAAGTATATTACACTGATGCATGTAAAATAATAATGTTATATTCTCTGGAACAATGCTTGAAAAAGTCTACAGTATACAATATAAATCCATAGTCTGATTATTCTATATGATGACCATAATTGCGAAGGAGAAAGATTTTGGCAAAAATGGGAACAAAAATGAGTGATAGACTTCATTTGGCAACGAAATGAAAAGTGAAGAAAAGCTATAGGACAATGGAGCAGCATCAGTTATTTTTACAAAGCAAGAACAAATAACTTACAATTGAACGATAGAAATAGATACGAGAACGATTATACGAAGTGTTTAATATAAGGTAAAGGCTACAACGAAGTGAGAGTCAAAGAACCCTTGCTCAAACAGCCATATATTCAGGACGAAGAATACCTAATAGGACAGTTACTATTTACTATAGACAAAAGAGAAAAACAAAGGAAATTTTATAAACATTTTGCAGAGAGAGAGAGAAACCAAAAGGCCAGATCAATAAAACTGCATTTTAAAGAGAAGTGCCGTTATCACAGCATTGTTTCTTAACCTGACCCTGATAAGATCATATTTATGGCTATGTATTTAGTAATTTTGTAAATAAATTTAATAAAATTCTTTCAAATAACCAAATATATACACTAATAAATAAATAAAGCCATTAACGTTATATATACAAATACAACAGTGCTGTTATCTGTGTATTCATCTGCCATGCTCACAAATTGTTCAGCGCGTGTAGTTTGTATTTACCACACAAGCCAAGCCAGATAGGTAAAAAAAAAAAGTTTTATTAACAATTATTTAATAATTTATGGGCCTCTGTCGTAATGGCAGAACATAGTAACTTAGGGAACATGTAACCCAGGGATTTCCTATATTACATGTAAAGTTCTAAAAATAAATATTAATATTGCAAACTATTACAGAACATCAATACATGTGCACATATTTTCTGAGCTTTAATAGAATAAAACAATATTACAAACATTAGAAATAAAACTGGCCGGGATTAGAGGGAACTCTAACTGGTCCATTACCAAATATTACAGCAGTTATTACCCCATCTCTTGAACGCTCCTGATCAAACGTAAAGGTAATATCTTCAACAGTAGCATACGGTTTAGAAACATACATGGGGTATTTTCCCACCTTATTTAGTACAACTCCTACTTTGTAGGTCTTGTTAGGGACTATGTAGACTGGCCTGTTAAACATAACTTCCATAGAACTACTGTAAGGTACTCTCGCTGTAAAATGAGTATACGTTATTCTACAACCAACGGAGTCCTGTAAAAAAGCATAAATTAACTCTGAATATGATGGTTGAGAAAATGATGGTTGAGAAAATGATGATGACTGCTGATGATCCATTCCCTGTGGCGTGCACTGAGTTGGCATCTCAATTCCATATATACAAACGTCGGAATCGACCGAAAACGAAAGAGAACAGTCTACCAACTGCTCATTTATGAGAATATCGGCCAACGTATTTTCAGCGCAGCCGCATCGAAAATTGCCGCTAGAGACCGAGGCCCCGGCAGCGTGTGGTGGCGGTGGTGTTGGGGCCTTTAATCTTCTCTTCAAGCTCTGACTGAATGGAGAGGGAATAGGTGTAACTCCTGGAGATGAAATGTTCATCAAAATGGTAAAACTTTCTTCTTGTAATAAAATACCAGACACAGCAGGACTATTAGCAAACTCCTGAGGACTCAGAGTCAAAAATCTGAAAACAAAAGGATTAAGATGAAAAATTTGTAAGTAATTACTTCCACCATCTACTACTAACCTTTGAAACATGTTGCCATACAGCCTACAGACACTCCCCAACTTACAAACGAGTAAGGTTCCAGAAGTTTGTTCAGAAGTAGAATTGTTTTTAAGTTGTGTTTATAAGTAAAAATAAAGCACTGTACAGTACATTCATATGCAGTACTGTTCAGTACTACAGCTAAAGACACTTAACTAATAAATAAAACAAAGTATCACAGTATTAAAGAATATTAGTACAGTAATAATAATGTAGTAATATAGCACAGTACAATAATACATGCATTGATACATGGGTAGATAATGGGTAAGTTATTGTTCGTATCTGTGAATGTTCGTAACTCAGTTGTTTGTAAGTAGGGGAGCTTCTGTATATAAGTTTCATATCCCTGGTAGTTAAAAGAAAAAGATATCCACATCACAATCCCTGTATATTGTAAGAGGCAAAGAAAAAAATATAATTTGAGGTAGGGAAAAAGAAATCTGGTCTTTTAATCTGTGTAAATCACAGGAAGCAACTAAGTGGGATGACCCTAATGGTAATGAAGAAAGAATTCCACACTTGTATTCCCCGAGTCTTGAAAAGAGCAACTAAAATGGATGAGGGTATAGGGCAGGCAATATCTCCTGCAAAACATCATTCTTTAAATAGATAACTGCCAGGAGAGATGAATATGAGTAAGGCATTCTGAGACCCTGTAACTTCTATTTTCATGGTAAAGTTGTTGCATGATGGTGGTATATAGTGCAGCTTGAGAAACTTATGCAAAAAAAAAAAAAAAAATCGAAGTCTAGGTGAGGCATTATGGGCTAACTAATGAAATATGAAGCCTGGATGTGGAGTATGTGCACTATACACAAAACTTAGAAGCACAAGAGAGCACATATAAGTAATTTCAAAGAATAGCATATGCATACACAATGTGTGATAGTATTTTGCTCCAAGTCACCAGAGGTCTTTATAGATGCCTTATTTGTGATTTTATTGTCTTTTAACTTTTTTCCTCACTAAATAAAAAAATTCTCACTCCTTGCATTTTGCAGATTATGATTATAGTATTTGCAATTTGTATTTCAGCTTATAGCTAATTTTAAATATATCTTATTTAATATTCTTGTACGTGTAGAAAGCATGATCCCAATATAAAAATTTCCCTCCTATTTCTTTGTTCTCTGCATTTCTCTCATGTAGCGATGACGTATCTTGTAAATATATTTTATTACACAATTTTCTTATAAAACAGCTCTTGCTGATAAATTTTTTATATTAAAAAAATTGCTCTTGCTGATAATTTTGTTATAAATTTAACCCTGTTAATATGTCATTAACCTGTCTAGATACATTTCAGTAGCTTCTTTATTATTTGAATAGTTAATATTCTATCTCCTGCAATACAAAGAACGTTCTAGAGATTGTTCGCCAGTAACCAATTTTGCCCATAATAATTCTCGTTTGTTTTTTTATATGCTTCCGCTTGTTGCACCTAAAATAATGCTTCTCCCTTGTATCTCTGCCATAATTGCATGCCAGGGACCACCACTACAGTAGCCCTCGAATATTATATGAACAAGTTACTTCTCGGGATATATATCCTACAGATGATGTCAACAGGATGGACATTGAATCGTCCTCATTTGGTGGCCACACATCCCAGAGGCAAGATCTTGCCTCAGCAGTCAAGCTTAATTCAAACCTTATTTACGTGGCATCTTCACAGGAATTCATCTGGCACAAACAACGTGAGAGATAGTGTATAGTAAAGCTCGTTGGTCAAGCAAATTGGGAATTCGAGAAACTGATTAAATTCGTTACTGGTCATATCCTACAAAAATTTTCTCAGATTCCATACCCATACAAAACAAACTTTTGTAGATTAACTAACTGGAATCTCATTTGCCAAACTTAATTCCTTGATCTGGAAATTACTGCCGATATACAGTGATTAGAAATTTCTTCACTGAATGTGCCAAACAAAAATCTCATCCTCAGAAGATTGCTTATTACCATGTAATAATTTTTGTAACGAATTCTAATTCCATTTCACCCCTTTCTATCATTGTAAATAAAGTGTTTGATGTCAAAACTAGTAAATAAAGTGATTTACTATATAAATTGCAAATAATTACTAATATAACTAGTGTTATATGACATGTATTACCTATAACCAACTCTTGCTCCACACATATATCTAACAGTCTCTCACCACTCATTTTCATCTGGTACCCCATACTTTCCAACAACACCCTCTACCTCTTCATCACCCACTCTAGCATTCAAGTCACCCAACACAACTACATTGTTCCTTGTACTCAGACCATCCACACACCTAGTTAACTAATTCAAGAATTCATTCCACTCTTCCTCACTTCTCTCACAGCCCGGCCCATATGCATTAACAAACGCCCAACTTTCTCTACCTATCCTAACCCTTACCCACATCAGCCTAGAGGCCACTTCTTTCCATTCCACAACCTTATTTAACATCCATTCACTCCACAATAGTGCCACCCCCTCTCTCGCTCTTCCTCTTTCAACCCCGGACACTCTCCCTGTCACCTCACCAAATGCCACTTCTCCTTTTCCTTCTATCTTTGTCTCACACTGGGCCAATACATCTATTCCCCTCCTACCAGACATACTGTACATCCAGTCTCGTACCTTTTGCTCTCTATCGTACTACAACCACGCACATTCAAACACCCCAAAACTAGAGTTTGGGGAGAGGTCAAATTCCCCGTAACTCTCCTTCCTTTTTGTCTCTGAGGAATTTATTCAATGGAGGGGATTCCCAGTCCCCTCGCCCAGTCCCTTTTAGTCGCCTCTTATGAAATGCAGGAAATACGTTGGAGCTATTCTTATTATGTGCCCGCTACCATAAATTTGAACGAAAGTTCATTTAACAATTCTCTAATTTCAACTGCTTTATTTGACACAGATCGTACGTTTATCAACGTACAATGTTATAGAGTATTATAAGCCATGATTCGTATTATTGATAGTTTTCCCCAGTATAGTTTTATACATTAGGCAGGTCGTATCAAATGTTGCATGCACATTGTCTGAAGAATTTCTTCAGCGGACACAGTTGGCACACTTCTTTTCGCCAACATGTATTTGTTAGATGCCCATTTGAACATATTCCACAAGAGGAATCTTTTCCCTCTGCTTTTTCTTTGCATTTTTCTTTTTGTGTGTACTTCAGACAATAATGACATAATAACTGTTGTACACTTTGAGTCTGCAAGATTTCATGTAGATGTAGTCACCACTTTCATATATCTTTTTTCTTACCTCAGGTGAACATCTAAGGGTCACATGTTTTAATCCATTCTTTGCTAGCCTCATCCTGACGACCCCAAAGTCATCATTATCATGGATTACACTTTGTAGATATTAATTTTTTCTTACATTAGTTTCAACTATTTCTTCCTCCTCCAAATTTCTATCTCTATTAGAGATTGGCCTCTCTACATAAGTGGTCATGATTTTAGGGTCAAAAGTGCTTCCTACTTTAGTTATAGTATTTAACCTATCTTCATAATCTAAAGCTTTCTTTGCTTTCTCCAAGTTTGCTTTAATTGGAAAGTTCATAATGAGTGAATAAGTCTATCAATAGGTATAGTTGCTAAAGCATTTTTCATTTGAATCTTTTGGTCTTCAACAATTTTCCCAACGTTTGGCTTAACAATCGATATATTCTTCATTGCTTTTGCATATGTTTCTGGTCAAGCTTTATTTGCATAGACCCTGTCATGTTTTTTCTTACTCTCATTCTGAAGATCATTCATCTTAGTCGCCAAAGTCATTTAAAAAATTCTTTTTATTTCATTAATCTTACTCACTGCATTTTTTAGCTTATCATTTAGATCTTTAAGTTTCTGTTACATTTCAGCCATTTCTTACATCAATGTAGAGTAATTCCTCTTAATATCTACACAGGGTTTATATTTATTTAAAGTTCATAATGATCAGAAGTATCACCAAGTATATTATAAAGGTTGGTGGTAACTTACCACATTCCGTATGGATCCAAGCACCACGACTACAACACTCATGTGCAGTGTCATCAGCTATTACTTCAATTTACATATTCAACAAGGGTGCTTACCATGGGAGGGCAGGGAGGGCCCCACTATGCCTACTTCTAATCTTCCACCCAATTTCAAATCTCTTACCACCCATCTCAAAGATTTCTTTAACAAGTCCTCTCAAGTATTTCTTCAACGTTAACTATATTCTTTTCTCTTCCTTGTTTCTTCATATCTCTTTTAAGAGACGGTTTTCCTTTTCACACTACAAAATATGGGCACATTCCTCAGTGTCCGTGAATTTTTTCTTCTTGCACAGCAGGAAGTTCTGCCAATGCACACCAAGAGACAGAGTATTGCAAATATTTACGTTGTTTATATATTCTATTTCAATTGAATAAATCTCGACCACAAACCCTTCACAGTAGTTCATGAATAGAAACAATTTCCTTAATATGGTCTATCCACTTCAAAATTTTGTTTTTTCAGAGCAGAAAACACTGCTACTTTACTTCTTGTATCATTTGTAAACCTTAAGTATTATCTCGTGTGTGTAAATCAATATAAACAGATGTAGCATAATTTTTCATATAAAATTTTCTAAAACCTTTGGTTTGAAATAGGAGGGGCAGCTATCCCCCAGTAAGGAGTTTGAAACTGATAGTTTTAACAAACATTAGCTGTATGACCAGGATATCTTCCAGTTTCCTTCTTATATATATACATGCTGTATTCATTGTTGTATCTAGGAGTAGTTTTAACTCAGGTCTGATAAGGACCCTGCTATCACCTACCACATAGTTAAGAATTAAATTGCTTGTTGTAATACAGAATATCATACTTAAATTGCTTGATTATGCTTCCAAGCTACTTAAATTGTAAAGAAGTGAATCATCATTAACTTTTAATATGTCCGGGATAAGACCAGGACGATAGGATACTCAGCTTATCTCTTTAACAGTTACAAAGGAAAACAGACTACTTACCTGATCAAGCCTAAGCAGTCACCCAATACCTGTCGCTGATTGATAGCATTAACTTCAAGGGACTGCCTTCCACATTCCTGCTTACTCCACCGAAGCATAGCTTCCCATAATAACAATTCTGGTGCTGCAAAATAACACCACATTTTATATCAGAATAGCATAAGTACAGGGAGGCCACATATGTCAAAAAAAAATTGCACATTAACATAAATTCCTCTTCAATGGTAAATATTCAATCAGAGTCACTCTAAAGAATGCCATATATATCATCATGATCAAGCCACATCCAATGATACATTTTAGAACGAAGCCTCAGGTTTCCCCAGTTTACTCATTATGAAGATTAGCTTCACTCAGTGAAGCTTGTGTAGGTAGACTTTGTTACATTCCACAAACTCATTCTATCTCTTGCACATCTCTCTTTCTGGAAGTTAAGGCCTCTTCTACACAGGGCAACACACACCTTGCCTCTCCATTTCCTCCTTAACCGAATTCTTTTTAAAATACTTTGTACACCCGACTTCCATATCCTCTTCACAAGTCTCCCAAAGTTTCATCCATTCTAGGAGTCTAGACCAAATAAGGCATCTCTGTTCCACTACCATTATAAAAAAATTTCGACTCCTGCATATCTCAAGGTCTCATTCTTCAACTAGAGTAACCCATATTGATATCACATACTCTTCAAAAGCATAATTTTTTTTTCTATATAAGCATTCTAAGAGAGAATCACACACGACTATACAATAGTGTGGAATCAATCACTGCAACATATAATTTCATCTACGGTAATCTCGTTATGGAGCTTTCCTTCCATATTTATTCAGTGCTACCAGTAGCTTCAACTCTTCTCCTATTCTAAGATCTATCTCCAACTCAGAGAACCATCAGCTTTTAATCTACTCCTAAATATATAAACTCCCTGCCTCATCGTTTACAAGACCATTTAATCTTACATCCCAACTTGCTCATTCCCATCTCATTATTTTGCTCTTTTCAACATTAATTCGTTATCTTCATGTAGTGCAGAAAAAGCTCAATCACCATATTTTCTGCATTAAGAGATACAGCAAAAGCTGTCCTTGCTGCAGAACATCTTAAAAAACAGGCAAGGGCAGGAAAAGCATGATGATACCATGCTACCTATTTCTTTAACTGAATTATGGCCATTTACAATACTATGATTAAAAATTAAATTTGTAAGAACTTATTTGCTAAAACTTAAGGTATTTTGAGAAACAGAACTGCAAGGTCTGTGGCCATGATTATGACAAAATACTAGTGCAGCGCATATAAACAATGCCACATATATATGCATACACAAATATACTATCCATTATATGAGAAATAACGCTGTAAAAATAAATGGCAGGTCTAAGTAACAATATATATTCAATCCCTTTAAAATGAGTAATGAACAAAATAAGTATTTAATAAACATGAATGGTGAACTTAAGTTTATCTTGTAATACATAAACTCAACTAGAATTAAAGTAATAAAACATAAAGAAAGTTAAATCTCAAACGTTCACAGGAGAGAATTATACAGTATTACTCTTTCATAATTTGAATATTAAGACACTTAAAGATACTACATAAATGTTAAGCAGGGAGAACCAAGGCATATACAGTAGCCATTGAAGAAAAATACTTTAAAACTGTACCAGCTGTAAATGTATTTTAAATTGGAAGGGCTTACTCTGCTAAGCCAGCACAGTAGAGACAACAGTAGCAAATGGATTAAGCTAACAGTTTCAACATAACCTGCCCAATATGTTTTGCGACAAGAAAAATATTCAGGGATAGAAGGACTGCGAGGAACCTGATCCAATCCTTTTAGTTTGTTCGTACTTCATAATGTAAATACATGTGTTAATCTACTCTCCCACAAATACGGATTTGCCCTTTTAGTCCCCATCTAAGAAATGCAGGGAATATTTGGCTGGACTTCTATTTCAGTCTCCACCAGGGATATCCCATTTAGTCAATTCCTACAACACAGGAAATTAAAGGACGACATTCTTTTTCTAAAAGATCATAAGGAAAAGATATAAAGTTTATGTTCAGGTTTATATCAAAATCTTACCAGATAAACTCTCTTGACTAAGTACAGTGCGAAGTGTTGCAATGTCAACTTCCTCAAATGATGAATCCTTTAATACTTCAATAGATTTTGTACAAATAATCTGTGGAAGGAATAGCAGTATTTAATAAACTTATAGAATGTGTATGTCACCATTTTTTATCATAAAATTTAAGAGATCTCAAGAATATATTGTTTTAATCAAACATTAATGAAAAGCCTCAAACAAGGAATCATATCACGCTGAAGCTGGCATAGCCATCAAACCATCAACTAAATTTTGGTAGCAGGTTTTCAACACACTCTGTCCATCCTTGACTCTTCTGACAGTTATTGTTCAGCAAGAAAAATTTCAGAAACAAATAGATATCCAACCCTCTGTTCCCTTATCCCAGTAACATACTTCCTCTAACAGACACAAGGATGGAATAAACATGCATTTATCAATAATACTCATAAACAAATTATTATATGCACATAATGACTGGGATAAGGGATAGGTTGGCAGCTCCACCCTTCCTGAGAGAGCAATTTTTTTCCTTAAAACAAATGATGAAAGAGGTGAAGATGAGAAGGGTGTGCGGATAAAGCCTTGTTGTCTCTCTCTCTTTTATTCATTGTGGTCACAATACTAGGATTAATGGGGAAAGGGTCATGGTGAAAAAAAAATATACACAAGTTTGTTTAAACCCGGACTTCTCTCAGCTCTAAGTTTAATGTGCTTAGATGAGCACAAACTTAACTAATAAGAACATGCATTTTTAAATATCCTTCTTGGAACTATTTTCGTATTTGTTTTAAGTGTCCATATTTTGCAGACATGTGAAGTTTGCATAATATAAATTCTTATTAAATATCATGGAAAAAAACAGGTAATCCTACCCTTATTAAATGTGCTACACACAACACTAAAAGAAAAATAAATATGGCAAACTAAATAAAGATAAGATATATAGGCAATAATAACAATATAAAAAATAAACAATGAAGACATGAGGAGAGTCAAAGAGAGCAGATATGCTGAAGACACGCAGATTAATTGAAGAATCACAAGTGCCAAAAGGAAGTTCTAAAGATTAACAAGAACAGCAATTAAAACAGACACTGCAAAGCACAAATCTAGTTTTCCATAGCAATGCCAATTGGGTGTGATGCACTTCAGGAAGGAAGGCATATTAAATGAGATAACGGTGGGCTCGTGCTCCAAAGTTTAGCAGTAAAAGGAAAGAATCATACTTCACAACTCATCATCTTGGAGTTATCTACTGGAATACTGGAAGAGATACTACTTCTATATGATTAGTGCTATCTGGATGGAAGCTACTTTATGATGCAGGTAGTTTAAATAGTTAATAAATATAAGAAAATATAACAGCATTTTTGGAGTTATGCAAAGAACTACTATGATGATGTGACGTTACTGTAAGACAGGTGTTCTCTTGTGGTAAAACTTGAATAAATAAGACAGGGCCCCCATATGCTAAGAGCCTGATCCAAAGTCTAGCAGTAAATGGAGAGCAAACTGTGATTTCATCAAACAATCCTGAGAAGTTACTCAGAAGTACCCTGCATTGTAAAACTTTTATGCTAAATCGCAGTAGGCTGGCCCATGGTGCCAGCCACCCACTTTTGGAACTGAATAGCACTGGCCAGGAAAGTTTGATCTTAAGAAGTCCTTCAGTTATGGTTCTTTTCCTATTCCTACACCAACACTAAACATTCTTGATTATTCATATCATATCTCTTACTATCCTCTCACAGATGACAAGTAGCAACACTCCATCTCTGCTCCTCTTTCCTTTTCTTTAATATTTTCTTGGTCCCTAAGCTTAATGAGGGAATATTCTTTACCCAACCCATTATAACGTTCATAAAAAAAAATGTTGAATGTTCCGTGGGCTCTATATATATATATACAAACCTGTAAACATTTGTCGAGTAGCCTTGGTTCTTCAAACAATCTGGCAAATTCATAAGCTCGACACACGTTCCCTGGGTGAAGATCACTCCATATGTACTGTGTACATTGTTCAACGACAGCTGGTATCATATACTTTTTTGCAGCGTAGCATATCTCGCATACTTGATCAAATGAACTCAAATTTATTTCATCACTATATATATACCTGCAAAAAGAGTATCAAATTAAGAAACTTGACCAAGCGCTAGAATATAAAAAACATCATTGAAGGATATTAATAAAATGTAAATTAAATAATGAATAATCTCAATGAACTACACCAACTCCTGGGAAATAAATGATCAAAATAATGAAAAACTTTTAAGCTTTTACAGGTATATTGCATATAATCTGTCACTCTTCTGTAAAGAAAAAATTCTAAGAATTTTTTTTATTGAAAATAATAAAAAAAAATTGCAAATACAGACGCTCCCCAACTTAAAAATTAGTTACGTTCCAAACGGCCATTCGTATCCTGAATTGTTCATGACTCGATATTTTGCATGCACAGAACTGAATCGGGTGTATAGTTTATGTCTATTAAACATTCCTACATCATGTATATATAATAAAGTTGTGTTAGACCATAATACAGTTAACTCTCCTTTTACACGAATTTGGAATAACACATATACAAAATAATAGTAAACTAATCTGAAGTGCGCGGTTAACGCAAGCAAAAAAAAGTGAGCAAAAACGTGGTAGTTTAGTGACTAAGCATCCACTTCAGTGCCAATTTCCCACTATGCAGTCATGTGACTCGGTCTCACCTCACCCAGCATACCGTGTGGATATAGAACTTGTTCTAACTGTTGTTGCGGTAAACTTTGTTTCTTGTGCTCTTTTTGACATCTTTATTCATCTATCATGGCCAGTAAATGGCCAGGAAAAGATTGTGGAAATGCTCCTGCCCCCAAAAAAGTGAGAAAGTCTATAAACCTTGAGTTATCACTGCGACAACGTGAGGAGGAGGAGGAAAGGAGGCAGTAGCCACACTTCATGGGAGCCCCATGAAAACACTCACTGTGAAGGATTTGGGTGAATTTTTAACCATATGGAGAAAGTCTTGCATATTTTAGATAGAAAAGATCATAATGTAGAGCGAGCAGGCTTGACGTACCTGTGACAGTGTTCCGCTCCACCAAAGCTAGTTATATGGATAAAGTCTTGTATATTTTAGATAGAAAAGATCATAATGTAGAGCGTGCAGGCTTGATGTACCTGTGACAGAGTGTCCCGCTCCAAGTCGCCAGAGCTAGTTATAGCTGCCTTATTAATTAGTTATTGAACTTTTTTTAAACTTTTTTTTTTCTTAAAAAAAAATCTCATTTCTTGCATTTTGCAATAATGATGATTTGCAATTTATATTTCCAGTGTATAGCTAATTTAAAATATATATATAGTTTAATATTCTTGCATGTGTAGAAAGTATGTGTCATCACCATGTATCAGTCCCCCTCCTTTTCCTCCCTTCTTTGTTTTCTCTCATGTAGTGATGACGTATCTTGTAAATAACTTATTCGAACGATTTTCTTATTAATTGCTCTTGCTGATAAATTTTATGAATTTGATCTTGCTGATATGTCATTAGCTTCTCTAGATACATTTCAGTAGCTTCTTTGTTATTTGAATATTAAAATTTCTTTTCCTAAAATGCAAAGAACTGATACCAGTAGCCACTTTTGCCCATAATTATTTTCTCGTTCCCTTTGTTTGCTCCTTCTTGTTGCACCTAAAATACTGTCTCTCCCTTGCATCTCTGCCATAATTGCCAGCCAGGGACCACCACTATAGTAAACTCTTGAAATAAATCAGGAACAAATTACAGCTTTTCGTCAACCTTGCAGGCTCGCCAAAGAATGAGCTAACACAGACAGAAGCGGAGTCACTCTGACTTGGCGACCAACCACCAACAAAGCAAGATCTCACCTCAGCAGTCATGTATACTTCAAGCTTTTTACGCGGCTAAGCAATATTCAGGAGTCTTAACGGGAATTCAACTGGCACAAACAAGGTGAGAGATAGTTTATGGTAAAGCTCGTTGGCCAATCAAACTAGGAATTCGAGAAACTTTGCGTTTAGAGTTACGGATCAAAGGGTTACAGGTGTAAAAATATCCCTAAGTAATTTTGCTCAGTTCCTTTCCCATACAAACGAACTTTTGTAGAGTACCTAACTGGAATCTCACATGCCAAATTTAATTCCTTGACAAAGAATTACCCGCTGATATACACTAACAAGAAATATCTTTCATTGCGGGTGTCCGGGTAAAATTTCGCCTCAGAAGATTGCTCATTACCACATAAAAGTCTATCCCTTCTCTTAACGAATTATAATTTCATTTCACCCCTTTTCTATCATCGTCAATAAAGTGTTTTACGGTAATATTCGTATATAAAGTGTTTCACGCTATAAATAGCAAATAATAATTTGTTTTGCCTTTTTGGCATTGCAAACATTTCTTCATAACCACAGTTTAATGAATACACATTTATCTTGTAGATTCTTTATTTATTGGGAATAAAGTGTTTTACGCTAATGCTTGCAAATAATAATAATTGGTTTATGTCCTTATGGTAACGTGAATATTTTTTGGTAACTGTGATTAACGAATATACTTTCTCCAGTAGAATTGTATTTGAAACTCGTCATTTGTGTATTCTCACCTTCAATTTCCCATTATCAAAGGTGTGTCGTTTCTGTTTCTGCTATTGCAGTGTCCTCTATTCTACTCTGCCTGTGTGACAGAGGTGATCTCCTTCGAGTTAAGGCCCAAGTCTTGGCATCCATCTGTGGTGCTGGGAATTGAAATCGTGCTCACCACCTCCCGGATTCAAGGCTGCATTCCATAAATTTCATTTTATTAATTCCTTTTTTTATGCTTCCCAAAATTAATTATATATTTCTTAAATTTCCTATGCTGTCAAAAATCATAAGAAATTTTATATCTGTTTGACTTTCATTTAAGCGAGTAGTGGTATTCAGAGGGTGTGCAGGTAAAGATGAGCCTTGGATGTCTGTGAACCCCTAACCGAGTTGAGAACTTTGAGTCCCCTTAGATAAAACAGAAACCTACCAACTCCCAACAGTACCGAAGGGTCATGCAACACGTTGCCTGCTACAACGAACTTTTGCAAGAAAAAAAAGAGGGCTGCATCGCAGGCAACTTTTCATCCAAAAAAAGTGATTCTAATGACCCTCAACCCAGAACATCTAAGAAGCATGAACCCTAACAACAACCAGAGATTAGCTCTTCCACTACCCCCTCCTCTTCTCCTGCCTCTCCTCCCGCTAAAGTCACCTGCTCACCGCCACCACGCATGTCCCAGTATGCCTGTTGCTCACCGTATATAGTGAGTACACTTGTATAATGTGGGTTTTTTTTATCTGTTATATCTTTGATAAAAAAAAAAAGTTAAAGTTAGAGTTAGGCAAAGCATGTTGAGTTTTCTAGTGTTGCATTTGTTAATTATTTTTCTTTTATCTTCGATATTTTTGCACCTAGGGGTTAGCTCTCCTGCTTCCCCCTCCTCTCCTACTGTTTAAGTCATCTGCTCACTGCCACCACACACGTCTGTGTGCCTGTTGCTCACCGTATATAGAGCGAGTACACCTGTATAATATGTTTATTCTTTTTTTTATATTATATTTTTAATATATTCAGGCATTGCAGAATGAAAATTAAAAGCTGAAGTTTCCTAGAGTTATGCGAAGCATGTTGAGTCTTCTAGTGTCGCTTTTGTTTATTTTTTGTTTATATGTACCCTGTATATCTTTAATATTTGTATATTTTGCAGCTACAGGTTAGCTCTCCCACTTCCCCCTCCTTTTCTGCTCCCTCTCCTACCGCTTAAGTCACCTGCTCACCACCACCATGCATGTTCCAGTATACCTGTTGCCCACGGCATAATAGAGTGAGTTAATCTGTTTATCTTTAATACTGTATTTGTATATTCTTATCTTACTTACACATTTCAGCTTAGTTATGTGATTGTAAACTGTGCTTAACATAGCTTTTTTTCTTTGGTAGTGTTTATACATGCTTGTGGAACGTATCTATGTCTATTAACATTATTTTTTATGGATATAGACTCTTTTAAGTTACGCAAAACTTGGTTTACACGACCATTTTCAGAACCTATACTCAAGTAAAAAAAGGAGACTGTACATTTGTTTTCTTGTCCTAAAGACACAAGATGCATAGACAATGTATTTTTTACATATTCGTAAGTTGGGGAGCGTCTGTACACCAACAAAAAGGTCGGACATAATATACGTATGCAGTCAAATGTGTTTTCTTTAAAGCACTCTTTCAGTTACTTTTAGGTAAAGTTTTCATTCATTAGGAAAGCTACTGCAATGGTCAACAACCACTTCAGAAAAGGTGTGTACTCAAACTTGACTTACAAATTAAAAAATTTCTTGTGATACAAAGAATTACTGCATGCCAATTTCCAATTTTTTAATGCACACTCTTGCTTGTATTTTGCAATAATCTAAGTCAAGACATTAAAGTAATATGCATATAGAGCCTATATATGAAGAAATTCACATATGCTTGGAGAAGCTGTATGTAAAAATAAAAAATAAAAATATTTTTACATAATTCAGAACACTCCACAATGAGCAAAAGAAGCTTAAAAACCTGCTAGTTAACAAATCTTCTAAGAAATGCTCTCACATATCCATTTCTATTCTCACAAACATGCTACCACTACTCTAACTCTTATTTCACTTATTTAATAAGCATGCACATTCGAAGACCCAATCACTAAGGCTCTGGTTGTAGATTTCCTAACAAAATCTTTTGCATGTCGTGACTATTTAAAGGAGGAGTATACAGAGGGTATTTCCCACTCTCTCCGCCGCTTTAGGATATTGTTAATGTTAACATCATCAAAAGTCACAAATAAAGATGATATATCCATACAACTGTGCATGACCTTATTGGTATATTCTCCTAAAGAAAATGAAAATATATTTATATATACCACAGCCATGCATAAAATTTACATTGTGCAAAATTCTTTCCAATAACAATAAAAATATAATCAAGTACTCACTGTAACAATGCCTTGAATGCTTCGGGCTGAACATCAAGAATTTCTACAGGTTTCTCTCCCTTTTCAGCCATCCCTCCAAAGAACATGGCCTCGAAAACCGGAGATGACATGGCCAATATAAGCTTATGAGCTTTCAAGGTCTAAAAGAGAAAAAACAGCTATTTGTCTTATTTGCATTGTTTTCTATTTTACACAATGAGTACCATATCCCTGAAAGGCATCTCCTATTAAGCAGCTCTGGATGATAAGAGAAACTTCATATAACCCTCCATTCTCAGGCAACAGCCAGACTATCTGAGAATGTCATCTGTAATTATTTAGTGAATCAGTATATTTCCATAACTTTATTCATGGCATCTTATTTAAATAATACAAAACACAGTTAGGTTTCCAAAAAGGGAGAAAGCTTGGAAGGATAAAAATTATAAAGAAGTAGGCATGACAGCAAACTTTTCAAGAAGGAAAGAAGATATACAGTGCTCTTGGCATCTAAACGAGATCCTGAGCGCAGAAGCTCAATTTAAGGATATCTTAAATTGCGTTTTGTTATGTGGAACTTAACCTAAATAATAGATATGAAATGAAAAGCAGTTACTCCATGTTAAATAGAGTAATAAAAGATATTTTTGTTGCATCGTAATTCATATAACCATATTATAGGGGATCAAAGAATGACAGAAAATATTTGGCAAAATTTGTTTTTTCACTTTCCAATTCCTATCAAGCAGGGTGGCAGGTAAAAATACAATTGGAAAAATCCATCCTAACAACTTATGAATAAGTTTTATGGTATTTTCCCTGCCCTGGTAGGTCAGGAGAGTATGTCTCTAGGCTAATTCTAAAAAATATTGGCTTAAAGAACCTCCACATCGTAAAACATTCACAATAGCACAGGGCTAAAAAGTTTTAATTTTTGGCATTAACTGCAGTAGATACGCAACTCTCCTAATGATGATTATAATAAGAATTTTATGTTTTGAAAAGAGGGTTATAATAATAATTCAATAATAAAAATAAAAATAATAATTATCCATGGGGTTCAGTCATACGCATCAACTAAAAGGAACAGGGAAGCAAGGGGCAGGCAATCCAATCCTAACTAATATCTTCTTTCTTGTCACAAAATATGTGATCAAAGGGGAGAGAGTGGGAAAGGTATGAAAAAGCCTGCAGCCTTAAATTTTGGTTTAGTTAGGGCAACCTCGCTAACTTCAGTGGTTTATGGCAAAACAATAAGTGAAAAAAAATAAAAAAATAAATAAATACACTGTGTGTATATATATATATATATATATATATATATATATATATATATATATATATATATATATATATATATATATATATATATATATATATAAATAATAATAATAATAATAATAATAATAATAATAATAATAATAATTATTATTATTATTATTATTACTATGAAGAAGGTATATTAAGTTGTACTGAGCATCCAGTAACAGAACTTAATAAGAGAGTAAATTGTATTGCATACAATATTAACTTTATACAAAATAAAATGTTAGTATTAGGTCAGAGATGCGACCCTACTTTCAAAGTTAGAAATGGGTTCTTAGTATATCTTTCTCTCTTACTGAACAAGTAAGATAAAATCGAGCTTTGAGGATAAATCTTCCACAAAACTACACATATAATGAATTAGGCAATGATTCTGGCGAGCTCAAATCTTACCACTTTAGAGAAAAAACAACCCTCTCCTTATCAAGTGGATCTATATATAAGTTTTGTGACTCTAACTTGGGAACTCAAGAGTAGACACTAGATGCTATATTCAGTGAGTTACAGAAGGGTTAAAACAATGCTGGCAGAGTGATTGCTTCATAAATTACTTCCATGCAGTCTTGCAAGGTAGCCAGAACCATAACAAAAATTATAAAGCAAAATTTCATCCTGCTCATCTCACTCTCAATATTTCCCAAATTTTCTCGGTTGCAAGAATATTATTTTAAGGAGGAAGGGCTTGCTAAGAAAATTATTTTAAGGAGGAAGGGCTTGCTTAATGATCCAATAAGTTACCTAAACCTTACAAGCAGAGTATACAACAGCGGAATTCGTTCTCCTAGCAGGATACGCACCTGAAATCTATACATTATTGAAAATCTTTTTAATACCACAACTAGAATTACATATCCATTAAATTTTCTGAAAATAAAACTCTTAGGCATAAATTAAGGTATTCATTTTGTCTTTGATATAAATACAGTACAATATTATATTAAGTCTTTTCTTTCCTGTAATACCCCTATACCTTAATAATTCTCTATAAGGCATTAGCACTAAATACAGCACACAACAATTAAAGTAACTTTAATAATAGTTATTTAAAAGCCCCTCCCCTCTAGCCTCAATTATACATTGCATAGAGTGAATCATACTTCCTTTAACAAACAAACAAAAATTATATGCTTAAATACATGGTAATTACATGATAATTCAAAAGATATCATCACAATGTAGACCTAGTCAAAATGATAAATCTACCCAACCAGGGAGGCTTAATAGCAATAAGATACTTTCTGGTTGCACAAATAACATTCTAAACTGCCCTTACTAAGCAAACTTTTCATAAGCACTATTTCTAAACCTTACATGAGTCCATATGTGCACCTAACCACAGTTCTAAAAGGAAAATTGGTTTGTTGCCAACTAAAAATGACAAACGCCACCAGTTATTTGGCAAGAGTGTGGGACCTGGTAATGCTTCCAATGAGACCCGAGCTTCAGAAAAGATTCCTAGAGGAATTCAAAGGCTTAGAATATGTGTACCTCGCCTGCTTCATCACAAGTAGCCTAAACAGAAATTATTTTCTCAGGTAGTATACGTGGCCTTGGAGAGGGAATAAGATAATCCACAGCAGTTCTGAAGGAATACCATATATTAGAGGATGGTACACCTCTCATTTTACAAATAATAATGTATGTTTTTTCCAAAATAAACTACAGAAAAATATAAATATTTCTTTAATATGTTATCTAAACATCTTTTGAGGAGCTTTCACATCAAATATATCTTTTTTTTCCATTCTACTATACTCCCATACAATGTAATGCCAAAGTCTTACACTTTTTGTATGTTATTCAAGTTCTAATACAAAACTTGTAGAGCACTTACCTTTTGGTTGTTTTCATTCCCAACTATAAATGTACAGTCAGACCAATGTCCACTTTGCAGGATGTGGCCCGCTCTTTGGTGGATTCTGGACAAGTGTGTTTGCCAATCAGATTCTGAGGAACTTTGTGCCATGTTGCAAATGCCTCACGCAATTTCGACCCTAACTGATTAAAAAAATTAAATGTAAAAGTTCCTGTTACATTTATAATTTTCATAATAACTAACTATGCTTATCTTGACACTATACAATAATAATATATAGAAAATCTTAAAGGCAATTCTCTCCTAATACAATACATTGTCTCCTAATAACTAGCAAGGTGGTTGTAACTATACAAAATCAAAGAAGAGGGACATCTCTAATCACATTCATTCCTTGAATTTTTTCGCGGATATTTTGAAGAAAGATTCCAAATCTAAAGGAGAAAATGCAAGACCCCATCTTCTCTGTCCATAGAAAGCTACCCTCAAAGATACAAAAGTAGTCTGTCTTTCATCCTCAGGGAAAAGTAATAAAAACAGTAATAATAATGATAATAATATAATAATAATAATAATAATAATAATAATAATAATAATAATAATAAACAGAGTTGGGAAGTCCGTGACAACTTCAAAAATGGAAAATTGATATGCCAACAATATTTTTGTTTTAATAATCAGTTACATAATATCAAGCTTTTGCTTTCCAGAGAAGGCATTTTCAAGATAAAGCTGCACTATTATATTCTACAGTTATACAATAAGAAAGTACATTGGTATCATGAAAATGCTTTCAGTGGAAAGCAATATCTTGATACTAAATAACTATTAAACAAAAAATCTCTTATTGTGAAAGTCTAAACTCCAATAATAATGATAATAATAATAATAATAATAATAATAATAATAATAATAATAATAATAATAATAATAATAATAGTGGAATACATAGTGCTACGTTTTCCAATAATTATTTACTTTCATCAAAATCCCAAAACAACACTTTAATTATAAATAGTATTCTCAACTGTGGTGCACGAAAAAATATGTAAACCAAATGAATGGGATTAAAGAAATCAGATAAATAAATGCAAACAAATTATGATCTTGTGCTAATACCAGACAGAGAACCACCTCCCAAGAGAGAACATACATGTAGAGAGAAAACACCAGAAATACAGCCTATACCTGAACAGTTGCCCACACATTTCTTTGGAAGGGAACTCTCCTTCAAAGAAGTCCTCCTCCTCCAGCAACTATCAACCATGAAAGTAAATACTGTATCATGTTTTATTTTAGCACAGTAGAATATACTTTACAGTATTTATCTATAATTAAGGTCTAATGCTTTCTTGGTGTGTGTTGGTTTCTTTAGTTACTCAGATTGATTTTTTCAAGGGTAAATTTTTAGAAGATAGGACTGTGTCGAAAAAATACATTTTTGGTGTGTCCTAACTTCACCTAGGGAGGGGAATGCATCCTTCCTAGCCAGGGGCTCTATATATATATATATATATATATATATATATATATATATATATATATATATATATATATATATATATATATATATAATATATATAATATATATATATAAGGCCATACTACATTAATCTCCATAACTAAAATAATACCTTTTCTTGCTCATAGTGGACTCCATTGACTAGTGCTTCCTTATCCTTTATTTCTGGACCAGTTTCCAGGAGGAGGAATGTAGTTTTCTGCCTGTTCAATTTATCATTCCGATAAAGGTCCAGTGTAACTCCGGCGCCTTAATTCTACCCTCCTCAATAAGGTCAAAGTACTTTGCACAGGCATATTTATCCTAACATAACCTTAGGTTAGGTTAGGACATATATGCCAATGCGAAGTAAGTTGACCTTATTGAGGAGGGTAGAATTAAGGCGCCGGAGCTATACTGGAGCTTTACCATCATTTCTCAATCACTCTTTAATGGTGTTCCTCTATCATCATCTCCTTTAAAAACGAGTCCTGATCCTGTACTGCCAAAGCTTACACCACAGTTATACCAACAGAGAATGTTGCATCGTCTACTAATGGTTTATAACAAAATTTAAAGAACTTTCAAGATCTGGCTCAAAACAAGAACAAATCTCGGCAGGACCTACCTCTACAATTGTCACACAGGGTCTGTCAGAGAAAAGCCTTTCTTTCAGACTGCAAAGGGGTCGAACTTGTATCAGACGAGATGCTGATCATCAGCCATGGGGAGAGGAGATGTCGGCTTTGCTTTATCCAACACCGGAATCGATCCCACGGTCCATTTTAAGCCGGGAGGTTCAAAACCAACAGGAATATCCAAAAACAACACAATCAGTGGGTCCATGATCCTCAGTAATATTAGCCATATCCACCGCTATATCATAAGCTCCTAAAGACAATTGCTGTACACATGTGACAATGAAAGGAAAGCGTATGAAGGAGAATCAAGACAAAGGTCAACAGAAACAGCTGGCTGCTACCATCATCCGAAGCCGGATTCATAAAGATTGTCATTAATCTTCAAAGTTATTGTTACATACAAGGCGAGTTCTGTGAGATCTAGTATGCACCAATTTAGCGCAAGGACATGCATTCAGGGTAACGATTACATTTGCCAAAACAAGTCCTTCGCAAGAGGGTAACCGTCCTAGTCCTTAGTTGAAAAGGGAGTCCGTGACGTAAAACCGGAACAACAAGTCGAGTTTTTGTGATATCTATTATGCACTAATTTAGCGCTTTTTGATCGCCCCTATTCCTCAGCAGTTATATTTTTCTTCTATGCATTCATGTTACACTTTTCGCATTTACTTCTGAAAACATTAACTGTTGCGGCATTTATGTGTTGGCAAACTGTACCAACTAATAATCACTCTGAGGGAGAAAAAAAAGTATTCTCTAATATTCTTAGAGCATTGTTAGACTAGAATTAGAAATAAACATTGTTAGAGTGTTAAATAAACAGCACAATTATGCTAAAATATAATCATTTGAAAAAAAATGTTTGGTCATCTGTGATCTTTTTTAACATCATGGAACTCGACTCGCGTCGCCTTAAGCGACCAAATTAGTACAGAAGCTAAATAAATATCAGCATATCATAGCATGACAAGCACATGCAAGCATTTCTTCCGTTGTATTTTATATCAACCTATTAGAGCTGTTCGTTTTCATTTGAATACATTAAAGTGCTATGAAAGGGAACGCTCCTCAGTTATATGACGTTGTTGGGAGCAGTATACAGCATATTCAGGATTTTAATCTATACCTTTACAATCAATTCATCTCTTGCCTAGATCTAACTTTCCATGCTTCAGTCATCTTCCTCTCTTACTACTTCCTTTTGTCCTAAGAGGAAGCAAGCATGGAATAGTCTCTCTTATGACATTGTAATGGGCCAGAATGTTAATTCTTTCAAAAACTCATACGACAAGTATGTTTCGACAAAAAGACGGAAAAGATGCACTTTCCATGAGCACTGACTCTTATGGCTTTATGTTTTTGAGAATTCGCTATTATTAAATGTTTTGATGCGTCTTCATATATTTGACTGATTTTAATTTTAGCCTAATGATACCCACTGTGACTTGGTGAAACGTTGTAAAAAAAAAAATGGTTTTGTGTTCATCTTCTCTTCTTACCCGCTTATTATATACAACTGTAATCTAATGCGGGTGAAATGCCTCCAGAGAATGGGCGAGCTGACTTTGGACGAAATTACATTAGGGTGTAGGTGAAATAACCGGATACCCCATTAGATATAATCATTTGATTTAATAATTTCTACAGACTTAACGAAGCTATCAAAATTTATGGTGTATTCTAGAAACGTAATATATAATGAAATAATTTATTTCCAAAGTGGTAGTCGAAGTGTGTTATATGACGTTAAATGAAGAATATGAACTGGAATATTATTTCCACTACGCCTTTCTCTCCTTAGTCATTCCCGAAAGAAGAAGAAGCAAACACAAGCAGGGGATTTTGTAAACAAAAAGCCCTTGGATCGCCTCCCTCTGTAAAGTATCATCTGAATTAAGCGACAATTTGCGTTAATATACTGTAGCACAGTTTTTTTTTTCAAAAGCATTAAAAGATGTTAATACTAAATGTGTATTTTCAAACTGATTAAAGCGAACACTCAAAGTATTACGGATATATATAAAAAAAACTATTTATTTCGAACTCGTTTCTTTACTGATCGAGCTAATCTAACCTCCCTAGCCCTTTAATTAGTTCGACGGGCTTTTTATAATAGGGGTTGTAGAAGTAAATATTATCCGAATACTTTCATATCATTCGGGCGTATTTTTATTAATATCTCGTTTCAAAATGCTATCCCAGCTGGACTGGAGTCGTGGCCATTATCTAACCAGGAGGCATAGCAATAAGATACTAATATAAGGAAGATTGCTTGTGGGTGGGCCAATTCGTTTCAGTGGGGACGACATGTACCATCTGCAATCTAGTAACCTAAGGTTAGACGAGTTTTTGGAGCAATTCCACCTAGCCTTCTGGCTAGTACAGTGGTAACGCGCTGGCCTCGCATTCGCGAGGTCGACAGATCGGTTCCCGTTCAGGACCGGGAGTTTAAGTAGTTTACTGGGAAGGTTACTGCTTTGGCTTCACACAACAGTGGGGGGTTGGGGCTTGCAGTGGCTGATGCCCGCCAGAGCAGGGGTGATGCCTCTGATAGGAGGGCTAAAACCCAACAAAATTTAACATAACCCAACCAAACTACTTATGAAATAAAGATATCATTTGCATCCCAACTGACAAGAATGATCTGAAAGTAAGGCAAGCAATGCATGTGGGTTGAAGAATATTTCCAATAAGCTGCGCATGTTTCTTATTCCAGTCAGCAGTACATTTATAAAGGTGGTGTTTGTGATCAGAAAGCCAAAAGAGAAATCATTGGTCACAGGTTTTTATTGTAATTTGAATGACACCAGGAAGGGCAAAAATTATTGCCCTTATTGAGCCCGGGCACAAAGAAAATTAGAAAGAAATTAAAAAGAAATAGAGAAGAGTGTTGTTACTTGTCACATGTGAAGGAATGATAAGAGATGTGTAACCTGTATTCCAGAATATTCATTGTTGTTGTTGGCGAAGAGGAGGAACTGTAACTGAAGGTAGACTTAATATCGAGCTATCTTGCCAGGCCTATTAAAGTTCATAGTCTTTGTTTGTAGTATTTCAATGGGCAGGTAGTGCCTTGGGCCAAACGACTGATGGCAAAGTACCCACCCGGCTTGAATGGGAAATAACCATGATTAAAAAGGAAAAAAAAATCTTAGTGTGTACACTGTTCCAAGGCACCTGATAGCTGGGAGAGCAATGATTGTCAGAGGAAAGAGTTTATGTATTCTTTTTCAAGAAAACACCAATTATACCATAATTTATAACGAGTACAGTATATCATACACTGACTATCTTTTTTAGAAGTATAGAAATGTATCTTACAATTAAATTTTATAATATATATATATATATATATATATATATATATATATATATATATATATATATATATATATATATATATATATATATATATATATATGCAAAATAAACTGTTATATCACAGCACAATATGAAGCAAAAAAAGGCCCATAAATAAAACACAAACAGAAGCGAAGATGTACTATATATTACGACTGGAGTCCAGTCGTAATATATAGTACATCTTCGCTTCTTTTTGTGTTTTATTTATGGGCCTTTTTTTGCTTCATATATATATATATATATATATATATATATATATATATATATATATATATATATATATATATATATATATATATATATATATATATATATATATATATATATATATATATATATATTACAGGGGCTCCCTATTTTACATCAGGGTTCCATTCCTGACAGCTCACTGAAACCAGATATCGATGTAAGTCGGAAAACACCTAAATTCGAACGTAGGTTCCATATCAAAGCTAAAAATTAATACTCTAAAACATTGAAAAATAATCTAAGTTCTTAATCTAATACATAAAGATAGTTAAATTACACTATACAGTATTTCTCACCTTTTCTACTGTGGTTGGTTTGTATCTGGATAACTGGTATGTTTAGAAATTTATTAATAATTTATTAATTATTTATTGTCCTCTGATGTAACAGCGGAATGACCTGAAATGGGTACCCTGTTTATATATATATATATATATATATATATATATATATATATATATATATTATATATATATATATATATATATATATATATATATATATATATATATATATATATATATATATATATATATATATATATATATATATATATATATATATATATATATATATAAAATGTCTGTTGATGTATAGCATGCAAACTGTTGTATTTTGGCCTCCTTTGACTTCATTAAAACAGTAAAATAGGACTGGAATTATATTTTTCTGGGATCTACAGAACTGCTTCTTTTTAAACTGACCTGGCAATAACTTTTTTTTGTATATCAGATATTGTATAATGGAGCCCTTCATGAGAAAGTTTGTGAAAAGTTTGTTAACGGAAGATGGTACAAAGCCTTGGGACTCAAGCGAAGTAGAGTTCTTGTATAAAACTACAATAAGAGGTGAGACTTTACCTATACAGTATAAGTAAATCTTATTTCTTAATTTAAAATATTTACATATCACTATTACTGTATATGCCACAATTCAATTACATACAAGAGTTTAATTGATGGAGCATCATGGTATTAGTATTTACAATGTCTTTGATTAGTAATTAGCAATTACATAACATCAAGTACCCTAATACTAAATGCTACTTTCTCGAGCTTGCAAAGATTTTTTAACGAAGTGTCGAACTGGGGCCTCTAGTTCTAAATGCTGACGCTTTTATGACATGTTGGATTTACAAACTGGTATGCCATATCCAAGGACCTGAGTTTGAGCCTGCCTGGATCCATAATGAAAAACTTAATTTTGTACGGAGTACTGTAATGTCATATTTTTGGGGAATAAAGATAATAATAAAGAAGGAATAATGGGTAAAAAATTGTAGTAGCAGTCTGTAAACTGAACCAACTGCACAATAAGGTCAAGCATACGAAAAGACATGCAAGTACACCTAGTTCTTAGAATAACGCGAAGATAGGTTCTCAGAAGTGCCGCGTATTGTAATTTTCGCGTAATATAACGAGTCATTTTCCATAAGAAACAATGATAATGGGCATAGATGCATTTCACAACCGTACATAGACACACTACCAAAGATATAAGATAATTAAAACATATTTTATAAGTACAAAACAAAGCAGAAAGACCTGTAGTTATTTATATTAACATGCAAGTAGTGTACAGTATAAAAGATATACAGATTTACTGTACAGTAAACAAATTAATGCACTCTATTATGCAGTGGGCAACATGCATACACTGGGACCTGCATGGTGGCAGTGAGCACAAGGATGCAAATGTTTTGCCGCCTCTGTATCAGCTGATTCACCCTCACACGCTATTTCCCTGACGATATTATATCGCAAGTTTGTTTGCTGTTTGTTCTTAATGCTTTTTTCCATTCTCTTCATAATATCCGATCACATTAAGCGGTAGAAGAGGAACGATCCTCTATCTGCAAATGGTTTGCCGCTTCCCTGTCAGCTGATACACCCTCGCATGCTACTTCCCTGACGATATTATATCGAAAGTTTGTTTGCTGTTTGTTCTTAATGCTTTTTTTCAATTCTCTTCAAAATATTCGATCACATTAAGCGGTAGAAGAGGAGGAGGATGCGGGAGAACAAACCTCTGTTTGCAAATGTTTTGCCGCTTCCGTATCAGCTGATGCACCCTCACACGCTATTTCCCTGACGATATTATATAGAAAGTTTGCTTGCTGTTTGTTCTTAATGCTTTTTTTCCAATTTTCATCATAATATTCGATTGCATTAAGCGGTAGAAGAGGAGGAGGATGCGGGAGAACGAACCTCTATCTGCAAACGTTTTGCTGCCCCTGTATCAGCTGATGCACCCTCGCACGCTATTTCCCTGACGATATTATATCGCAAGTTTGTTTGCTGTTTGTTTTTAATGCTTTTTTTCCATTATCTTCTTAATATCCGATCGCATTAAGCGGTAGAAGAGGAGGGGCATGGTGGAAAAGTGCCTCCGAGGCGGTCAATGATTTACTAAAATGAAAATATGTTTGTCGAATTTTTTTGCCTGGGCGTTATTTGCGAACTTCGTATTTTTTGACTCTGATTTTTTAGGAGCGTTATTCCAATTTCGTGGATTATAAACACGCGTAAAAAGCGAACTAGGTGTACTTGTATTGAAGTGTTTTTGCATACATATTTATTTTTTCAGATATTATATTTTTCTTATGGTTTTAGGTGAATAGCTTTAGATTGTAATATCATATTTTTTGCTCAGGTGACTCGAACCACTATTGTAAAGCAGATGTAGTAATACCTCTGAAGTCTGCAAAAGTGGCTGATATTGCATCAAAAGTCTCTGCCTCCCTTCTCTACTTATGTATGAAAAATCCAAGTGAAACCTCTTTTGAAGTAAGTATAAATATATATATTTTTTCATATATTATTACTATTATTAATAATATTATTAATACTTTTGTATTCTAGAGCATAGTATAACACTTATTCTTGCTTGAGACAGCCTTGTACAGTACATAAGATCCCAGATCATGGCTACAATAGGTTGTAAACACATCAATAAATTATACTTATTTGTTAGCTTTTACATATACAACAACTATATTACTCATTTTTCCTGGTGGTGAAAAAACAGCAATACTTTCCCTGGCATTAGCTATTTGTTGTAGGAGGCTCTTATATGGGATATGCAGAAAGACCCCAGTGCATACCTAACATCAACTTGTTTTAGAACTTTTGTAAAAGAAAAAGAAAATATAAAGAAAAAGTGGGGTTATACAGTTGTCCTGCTTTCAGGCAACTTTCACGAACTCGATTTTGAACAAACAGGGATGGAATATATTAAGGAAAAGTAATATATATATATATATATATATATATATATATATATATATATATATATATATATATATATATATATATATATATATATATATATATATATATATATATATATATATATATATATATATATATATATATAAAACACTGAACTGTTACCATACTGTCTAAAATGGTAGGAAAAGGCCCATTAAAGGAAACACCGTATAAAATACTTTAAGTATTTATTAATTTTGTGACCTAACCTGGTCATCTTTTCAAAGTACAATGCCAAGATCTTTCTGGTATTAAGATCTTGCTTTTTACTAAAATAGAAGCATTGTTCCAGTCAATATGGTGATTGCAATCAGCATAATGCTTGAAAAAGACATTGGACAATTAACGATTTTGAACGTAATATATATGTTGGTTGACACTAAAATTTAATAATTTGCTAGTCTGGAATCTTATATATATATATATATTATGTGATGTGGAAACAAAAACGTCTTGGAATCAGCAATTACTAACTTAACTAAACACAGGACTATCAACTTAAGTCATAGTTTATTTGTAATTGATCCCATATTATCAAGTGTGCTGCATTTAAGTTTGATATTATCAAGTATGGAGCATTCAAGTTTGAAGTAATTTTGGAAATAACATAATATTCCTGTTCATATACAACTAATGTTTAGTTATTATTAACTATTACTACTTCTACTACTACTAGTATTATTAATAACAATAGTTTTTGGTGATTGTTATTGTTTTTAATGATTGTGACACCAGGACTGACCACAATAAAATAAGTAAATCAGCCATCATCAGGCCTGGCCATTAAGAAAACATAAAGTAATGAGAAAAAGAGATGGGGAGTGTTGTGAATTGTCAGTTGTAAAGGTATAATAAGAGATGTATAATGAGGCTACAATCTTTCTTGCCTATGTAAGTCAAGGCCTTTCTTTTATTGTTAAGGGGCAAAAATGATCACCACTCATGCATTCATTTGCCTCAGTAGTAGTCACCGTGGCTCAAGCGGTAGCATCCGCGACTCTGAGGCGTCAGATTGAGGGTTCGCGCCCTGTTACGGTCTGAGGTTAGCAAGGGCATGCACTCAGGGTAACGATTACAGCTGCCAAGACAAGTCCTTCATAATAAGGCAACCACCCTAGCCCTTGGTAGAAAAAGGAGTCTGTGACGTAAAACCGGAACAACATTCATTTGCCTCAGTTGTGGTTACCCTTCTGGCTGAGTAAGATATGGAATATCCTTTAAAAATAAAAGCTAGCTCATTTCGTTATTTGCATGAGATGCCAAATATTTGACAAGAAATCTCAGTATTAATGCTAAAACTTTTAATTTTCAGGTTATTAAAAATATTTTTGAAAATGAGAGCATTCCTTTGGAGAATATGTGGAGAGAGAAAAGCCTCCTTTGCTTTTCGCTGATGAGAATAAAGATGATCCAAGAAGCAGTAACTAGTGCTTTGCAGGCTGGTAGACATTATGGCAGACAGAGCATTCTCTCCTCAGAGGTTGTATACTTTGTGCACATTATTATTCCACTGATAAATACGATGTATATGTAAAACATTTCATAATTCATTTCTATGCTTCACCCTTCATCACTGATTCTAAAATGATAAAAGAAGTTTCTCATCACCACAACACTATGTAGATGCTGCACACAGGTGGTGTATAAGGAAATAAGGAGCATATCTCTCTCTCTCTCTCTCCAAAAATGCCTTACTGAATGATGAAATGCATGACAGAAAGAGCAACAGAGAATTGCTGTTTTTGGTGAATTAATACTGGACTTGAACAATAATATTAGTTATATATTCCATATACTTTACAAATAAGAACCAGAAATCACAAGAACAGGAGGAATTACAGTAATTTGATAGTTGTAACAAAATGAATAGTTCAGAGTTTAGTGTGGTTGTCATTTACGAATGTGTCACAGCTGCAGATACTAATGTTGACTTCTGTTATTTCCAGAATGTTATTCTGATACATGACACTTCAGCGGATGCAAAAACTGAAGCCCATATTTATCGAGGTCATGTAATACTGAATCACTTAGTGAACTGTTTAAAGTTTGCTGGTGCCAGTGTTCATTTTGAAAACTATAGTAAAATTAGTGCAAGTGAACATTCTTCAGAATTGTTGGAAAGTAAAACTGGCGTGAAAGAAGTGGAAAGCAGTGCAACAAGTTCTTTTAAAAGGACTCATATGGACGACACAGTACCACTGTATTTTTTATCGCAGTCACAAAATGTAGACACAAATAATTTACACATTTGGCAAGTTTTAAAGTATACACATTTGGTCAACACCAGCACTGGGAAGGCTTGGAAAGTCTTAGCTCATGACTACTTCAAGTATGTTTGCATTTGTTTATGTATAAAATGGTGGTAGGGGAGAAAGAATTCTGCCTTACATTCTCTGCTTGGCATAAGAAGTGACTAAAAAGGATATCCATGGCGGTGATGGAAAGAATTCTGCTCTTGCATATTCCTTGTATGTTGTAGGATTTCAATAAAAGAGAATATCCCAGGTGGTCCAGGAGAAAGAATTCTGCCCTTGTATTTCATCATTATATCTTTTGGCTTCTTCTATCGGGGTCACCACAGTGGATCAATTGTATTCATATTACCCTATCCCCTGCATCCTCCTCTGTCATACCACACACCCTCATGTCCTTCCTCACTACATCCATAAATCACCTTTGGCCTACCGCTCACCCTCCTGCCTGGCAGCTTCATCCTCAGCAGCCCTCTTCCAACATGCCTCTCATCCCTCCTCAATACATGCCCAAACCATCTCAGTCTCACCTCTCTCACCAAATCCCCAACTCATCCTGCCTGCGCTCTCCCTCTAATATGCTCATTCTTTATCCTGTCCATCTTGTCACATCCAGAGAAAACTTCATATCTGCCACCTGTCTTTTTGTGAGTGGGACGGTTTATAAACTTTGCAACATAGTAGGTTTTACTACAGACTTGTAATTTTACCTCTCACTCTTGCAAATACCCTTTTATTACACATAACTCTCCTGTCACTATTCTCCATCCACTTCATCTTGCCAGCACTCTCTTCTTCACCTCCCTACCACACTCTCCATTCCTTTGAACAGTTGACAACAACTATTTATACTCACCCTCCTTTGCCACCTTTATGCCTTGCAGCCTCACTTCTCCACCACCCTTCCATGCATTCACACTCATGTACTCTGTCTTACTCCTGCTGACTTTCATTCCCCTTCTCTCCAATGCGTACCTCCACCTCTCCAGATTCAGCGAAACCTGTTCCCTACTCTCGAAACTGGTTCAGGTGAGCCTGGAGAGGTGGAGGTATGCATTCGAGAGATAGGGAATGAAAGTCAGAAAGAGCAAAGCGTAGTAGATGAATGTGAATGAGAGGGAGGGTGGTGGAGGGGTTCCTGTATTTCACGTATAATAACAATTCCTAAAAGGGATTGGAAAGAGGGGAAATAGAAATTCCTTTTTCTCAAATTTTTTTGCTAAGCTAACCACCTGATAGGTAGAGGAGGAGAGGATAAACAGGTATATATTCAAATGCTGCTACCTCTCTTATTTTGCTATAGCAGTGGTCCACTACAAGTTTGTTAATTAACCATAAAATTCTGAAGTGATATTTATGAATTAAGCATTTTTAAGATATCAGTAACTTTTTTTTTTTTTTTTTGTAGAATAGTACTGAGTGAGCTTAGGAGTGCCATGGAGCTAAAGTATGGGGATATCAACAAAGAGGGAAATGATGTCCTTGAAGAACAAGCAAGGCACTGTGTGCTTTTGCACCTACTTTCCAAAAATTATTCAGATAATCTCAGAGTTCAAACAGGTGAAGATTCTCAAAATTCGAAAGGTTTGTATCTAAAATTTTATATTTTTAGTGCTAGACCCATTACATTCAATGTATATTTATTTTGCAAGTAGCATTTGTCGAATGTCCTGTACTATTTAAGTATGATATGAATATGATACACCTGATATAACTGCAAGTGGTAATTCCTGAATACCTAAATGAAAAATTTTTAAGGTATATTTCAATGATCTGCTCATTAACAGATATATGTGACCTATCAGTTGCATACATCTTTATGTCTTTAACGTAAATTTTTTTTCAGATTGGGCTTTTGTTTTATATAATTACGCTCGTTTAAGAATGATTTTCAAATCGTTTGAGGAGCAGGTTGCTGACAATGCCTTGGCACCATTACCTACGATTGAGGATGTTGATTTCTCACTTCTGAAATATAATGTAGGATTTTATTTAAAAAGTCTTTTTTATTGCTTGTAAGATTTAAAGCAAGTTCAATACAGTACTCTTTATAATTCAAAGTATGGAGCAAATATAGTCATCTGTGAAACTTCCTATGCATTTACTGTTGTCCTAAAGGGAATTCATGAAGAAACGTGTGAGGAAAATTTGTGCTGTCTCATAACACTTCAGAATTAATAATTATTATGCTTTTTACAAACATATTTTTTTAACAGGAAGAGTGGGTACTTGTTTGGCAGTACATCATACGCTGGCCAGAAATCGTACAGGAGTTTGCATTAACTTTTACAGAGAACGTAGCAAATATGAAGACATCTGTGATGATCAAATTCATGCATTCACTTTCTCATCATATCAGTACATATTACAGCAGGTTTCACGTGTTGCCTTCAGAGCCTTTGTCTCATCTAATGCCCTTAATGCATGCTAGATTATACTTGCTAAAAGCTGTGATATTAGTCATGGATGTATGTTTTGATTTACTAGGAATTACTTCGCCTCCTGAATCTATGTAAGCAGTATTTTTTTTAAATATACTATTTGTTTGTTTTCTTAAATATTTTTATAGCTAATCTCCTTTTTATTTAGTAGGGTATAATATGAAGTCTTTTTAAACTTATACTTTCTGCATTCGTTACAATGTATATCTAAATAGTTTTTTTGCGAATAATATAAAGAAACATATATTGCTTACAGTTATATATCAGCCTTCTTGGGTTTGCTAAGAATATTCCTTCAAGTAGTGGGGAAGAAAAATTTCAACCTTTGTATTAATAAACGTAAGAAGACTTATAAGTGGAATAAAAACAACTGCTCTTTCCATTCTTCAATAGAACCCTTAGAAAAGCGTTTATACTACTGAAGACTATCATGCAAAAGTTCTATAAAATAATATGTATTGACTATTTTCAAAAATTATAAATACATACGTTATATTACTTACCCTCGTTCTCACTGCTGGCAAACTGTCACAGCTTTTGTAATTTCTTACTCTCTTGACTTGTTTAAGGCATTAATAAAAGCCTCAACTCTGTCTTTTTCCAAATCCTCGTACCATCTAAAATAAAAATGAGATACGTTAAGTACTGTGAGAAACAAGCAAGCAAAATACAGCTTGAGAACATCTGGTCTCCCTTGACAAATGGCATGTAGAACACAGAAAAAGCTACCATAAACAAGAAATCTAATATCACTGATGGCAGTGGGAAAAAACATGCCCTTATGAAAAGAACACAGAACACTGGAGACACCTGAGGCCTAAAAATGGAATTTTGCTTTGGCAACTGCTTAGTCTTCTTCACTATTTATGACAAGTATATATATATATATATATATATATATATATATATATATATATATATATATATATATATATATATATATATATATAACACCAAAAGAGTTTATGAGAGCTAGCAGCACTGCTCTATTCATTATATACAGTTAAAATGAAGGATTATATTGAATTTAAAATAAAACACATAGCTGTAAATATGATTTTCTTCGAAATACACACGAATACACAGCTAACAGCACTGCTGTATTCATATTTATCAAGTTAATGGCATTATTTATTTGTTTATATATTTGATTATACTGAATTTAAAAAGAAAATTGCAAACAGCTGTAAATACGACTTTATTTGAAATACACACGATACAAACATAGTTGTTATAATATGTGAAGCCGTTACAAAGGCTCCATACATTATAATACAATCCAGGAAAATTTCTCAAAATCAATTCTTGAAAGCTAATTGCTCGAAAAATGATTTCTCAAACTATCAATTGATCGAAAGACAGATTGCTCGAAAAATAGTCCTTCAAAAAAGAATACCCAAGATGAACAAGGTTCATTACATAAAATACACTTAATTTTGACTTAGAGCAATTGATTTCGAGAAATTTTCATGGATTCTATTATAATATATGGAGCCTTTGTAACAATCCACATATTATAACAGCTACGTTTGTATCATGTGTATTTCAAATAAAGTCGTATTTACAGCTATGTGTTTGCATTTTTCTTTTTAAATTCAATATAATCCCTCAATATAATCAAATATATATACAAATAAATAAATAAAGCCATTAACTTGATAAATATGAATACAGCAGTGCTGCTAGCTGTGTATTCGAGTGTATTTCAAATAAAATCATATTTACAGCTATGTGTTATATTTTAAATTCAATACAGGCCTTCATTATAACCGTATATATAAAAAATAAGTAAATAAAGCCATTTACTTGATACCTACTAATAAATGCCTTCTTATAATCCGTCCACCTGACCAGAGGTCTAAATCTAATCCCATCGTGGATCCTCCTGGCAATCGTATTTACAGCTATATCTTTGGTATTTTTTCATTTTAAATTCAATATAATTTTTCAATATACCCAACTTTATATAAAATAAATAAATAAAGCCATTAAAGTGATAAATAATGAGATACTAGTGTAATATTTTTTAGTTTATTAGTGTGTTTTATAACGAATAGTTTTGTATTCTATAGATTACGTACTGATTGTTCTTTTGCCTTTCCAGACTCACCTGCCTGCCCCTGTTTCGTCAGCAGCTGACATAGCAAGCTTTCCTGATAAGCAAGTCTCTCCCTCCCTATGTAAGCACACCACATGAGTACAGTATAGTGTACAGGTACTATTTACAGTTTTGTACTATACAGTAATACAGTACAGGTATTGAAGTGTAATATAGTACACATACAGTATTTTTAAGTATGTGTTGTTTTATGAAACTATACAGTACCTGTATATTATGTTAATTTTGAAGTTTAGGAGTAGTATTAGGATTAGTTTTAGTAATTTTTTAAGAACCATTAGGAACATAGGGTCCCGCTTTAAAAATAAGAAAAAATTCTTTTAGGGACCCAGCTTCGAATCTAAGTGAGTTCCAACTAATGTCGATTTTTGACTTAATTAAAGACAGATGTCAGGAACGGAACCCTGACGTTATATGAGGACTCCCAGTATTATGAATTATAGTCTTTGCTAAACTAAATATATTGAGGATGGTCTGTATATATTTTTTATACTTCAATGACTATATCACACCTTACTATAAATTTATAAATTCATAAACATATATACGGCACAATGGCACAAAATAGTGTATTCTTAGCTTATGTTTGCTCCTGCAAGCTGCATAGTTATATTTTTCATACCAGTTAATTTTGGCTAATCATTTTTTCATAACATTATGTTTATGGATCAAAGTATTTCCGTCAGCTTAAAAAGACATACATTTTAAATTTCCAATATTCATATAAATTTCAATTTAAAAGAAAATTATTTTACATCCTGAATACTGCTTGAACTTACTTTCCATTCTTCTTGAAGTGTGACCCCACAATAAAAGCATTTGCACCCACGTACTTATGAACATTATCCTTGGTTATTCCTGATCCTATCAAAATCGGCAAGTCTATATGTCTGCAGACAGCTGTACAAAAAACAAGAATAAAAGTATATATATTTTAATGAAAGCTGATTAAAAAATGTCTTGTTGACAATGTAGGTCATAAAAGTGTGATGGAATACTGTATCAGATGGAAAGAATGTGTATTATTTACAAGAATAAGGGATGTCTTATTCATAGTTATGTAAATGGTCAAGAATGGCCTTTGCTATTGTATTCACTGCATGGTACAAGAGGCATCTGAATGGGATATCTCTGGTAACAGGAGGCAAACCGTCCATAAACCCTTTCCCAAACTTTTGGCTTGTCACAAACCTGATAGAGGAAGTGAGGATGGTCGAGGTGCGTTAAAACCCTTCTAACACAGATTTCCATCTACAGTTGAGATTATTCTGCTTATGTGATAGAATCACATCTTACGTTTATCATAACACAAGGGCTGCAATCCTTATAAGGGGAGGGGCCAAACCAAACCATGCCAAGTCGCTTCTGTCTGCCTCAATACTAACACACTCATCTATTCTCTTAAAAATATGCTATCAGTCTCCTCCCTTTTAATCTCAATCATTCCAAATCATGAACATTAAGACACCCCATACGTAGGTTTTGCTTGGAGTTTTCCTACTAGCTTTGAGTGATTATAAGAGGAAAATATAAAGAAAGGATTCCCAATGCAGTTGCTCTGTCGCGCGCTGAATAGTTTGAGTGCGGCGGATGAATACACTGCTAGCAACACAGCTGTCTATATATTTATTAAGTTGATGGCTTTATTTATTTGGTAATATTGCAGGATTATATTGAATAGAAAACACAAACACATAGCTGTAAATATGATTTTATTCAAAATACACATGAATGCACAGCTAACAGCACTGCTGTATTTGTATTTAGCAAGTTAATGGCCTAATTTATTAATTTTTCTTTATATATCTGGTTATACTGAAGGATTAAGTGAATAAAAAAAAAACCACACACCTCTATATATGATATTCTTCAAAATACACACGAATACACAGCTAGCAGCACAGCTGTATTCGTATTTATCAAGTTTATGCTTTATTTATTTATTTGTTTATATATTTGGTTATATTGAAGGATTGTATTGAATTTAAAAAATAATCAAACACTTAGCTGTAAATACAATTTTATCATGTTAAAGGCTTTATTTAATTATTTGCTTATATATTTGGCTATATTGAATTTAAGAAAATATATCAAACACACTGCCATAAATACAATTTTATTTGAAATAGTTTGTTGAGCATCGTGTAAGAATCCGACATCATGCAGCATTTGAAGAAGACGAAAATCCACAGCTCAGTTTACTCTCACCAGCCATATTGTGTCTTGTTTTCATCTGTTCACTCGTACGTTTCGCTCGTTACTGATATTACCATGTCTCTCAAGTGAAGTGGTGATAGTTATGATGGTAATGCTACGAAGAAAAGAAAGCTATCACCATGGAAATTAAAGTTGAAAAAGTAAAATGCTCGGAAAAAGGATTGAAAGTAAAGAGTCTGTGGCCAGTAGGGGTTGGTTTAATCGTTTTAAGAGTCGTACTAATTTGCATAACCTAAGGGTGCAAGGTGAAGCTGCTAGCTAGTGGTGATGAGAAAGCAGCAAATAAGTTTCCCAGTTTGTTGGCAAAAATAATTAGAAAGGGAGGTTACAATCCCTTTGCATATGCCCCTTCCAGTGTGCAAGCCGACAATATGAGTAACACACAAATAAACATTTATTTCCATTTTTTTACAATGGTTATTCTTTTACAAAACTAACAGTACACTTCTAAGTAGACACGTAACTGAAAAACTAAGTAAGAGGGTAATACATACACTTACAGTGAACAGAAATATAGCTAACAAGTGAACAGATAATGATAATAATAATAACAATAGAATACTAAAATTAATTACAATAATCAGTGATAATACAGCAGAGCATGAGTAATAAATTTTGCATTAAGATACCTGAAAGGAAGATATGAGAGTAAAGGCAAGAAATACTGTACTCTACAGTTTTGTACTACTGTAGTCCTTTAATATTTTTATATTTAGTATACTGTACATGTAGTGTAGGATTATTATATCTTACAATGAAAACTTAGATTATTTCTATAGATTATGTACTGTAAGTTCTTTTGCCTCTCCAGACTCACTTGTCCCAGTCTCCTCAGACCTAGGTTCGAATTATAGGTGTGTTCCAACTTAAGTCGAAATCCAATTTAAGTCAGCTGTCAGGAATGGAACCCTGACGTAAAGTGGGGACCCCCTGTATTTACAAAATGCAGGGAAAAAGAGAGACTGCTCTTCTACATGGCCCCAGGAGAAGTAACAAAGTCAATGCGGTATAAGAGAGAAAGGGAGAATGAACTCTACGAGGCAAGGGATGCTCAACTCATATATATACATTCCCATCTTATGTGAGAAAATTGAAATGACATTCAGGAAGAATTTTGGACATTTTCAAAAAGCTTACATGAAACTTACCTTCTAGTTCTGTATTATCAGCCTCTTGCCCTGTGGATGAGCCTGTAATAATAACACCATCA
Source organism: Halocaridina rubra (assembly GCA_037179515.1). Lineage (NCBI taxonomy): Eukaryota > Metazoa > Arthropoda > Malacostraca > Decapoda > Atyidae > Halocaridina > Halocaridina rubra. The sequence goes on along the minus strand of JAXCGZ010022702.1, from coordinate 43,308 downwards.
GCAAGAAAAAACTGTGCTGCTTGTGCCATCTCTACGATGTCCACATCACTAGTTATAGCATGCGCACTGTAAAAAAATGTATCTCATATTTCATTACATTGCAAATTCTGGTTAACAGCCTAAGCACATTTTATCTGAATATTATGTGTTTGTCAGTGTAACTATTTTACCTATGTTTTTTCTTGATATCAGTGAAAATTAAAATATCTTCAGCACCAACAGATCGCCGGTATCGAAGCAACGACCCTGCAGAAGCATTCATGAGACCCTCGTCTGCTACGTGTGAGAAGACGAAGCATTCAGCACGAATAAACTGCAACCCACAAGCCTTACTCACTGCCACGGCTTCTTTATTTCCTCCCGCTAAAATCTGAAATAATATACAATGCTATCTTGCTTAGGTGCTGTTATTCTTTGTAAAAATCTGTAATATACAGTTTAATAGAAACAGCTGAGAGCCAGGTAAAAACCATGCAGTAATATAAAATTTTTGCATAAGAATAACTTATAAGGGAATCTGGTATCCAATGAAATTGTAAATGTTGAAAATATCCAGTTTTAAAATCTATATGAAAAGTATTAGAATAATCATAAAAGCAAACAGGCGATGGGGATTCATGAGAAAATGGTTCCTCTCTATATACACAAATAAATTATAATAATATCGCAACTAAATACAGTACAATATAAGAGAAAAATTTCACTAGACATTAAGGTGATGGATAAGGATGATACACCAACTCTGAGGAAATATTACTTGCCAAGTAAAATCAATTCTAATGAAATCCATTTTTTAAATTATAAGACACAAAATGTCGTCACATTTAAGTGTCAGAACCGCATCTTCATGATAAGAGTCATATCTAATTTTTGCAACAGCAGAGTATATAGCTAATATTTATATAAAATATATCACGAAATTAAAGACTATATCACTTGCTGTGTAATGAACCTTGAGAGGTCCACATGAGAAAGGCATGATCAACCTAATACAGTCCACATAATACAAAAACTTTTACAACTTTCAAACATATTACATTGCTTACACAACTTATTATATTTTTAGTATTTTCCCACACCTGCAAAGTGAAATGATGAGGAGGGGGTAAACCAGTTAAGGCTGTCGGGCCCCATTGCAAAAATTACTTCTATACTACTAACAGTATAGAAATAATGCCTTTGTACAAAACTATTATTCCTGGATACAGTCTGAGACAACCACCTTCAGCAGGCAATTTTTTAACCCATCAAGCCATGGAAGCTCCAAATCATTTATATTACTGAGGCTTTAATTAAATACAACTCTCAAATATACACGATCCAGGTAAGAATTAGTTACAAATTGAGAAACTGAATTCTTGCATTGAAATCATCAGTACTTTCTTTCACAGCTTTAGGATATAACAATTATACATATAATCCTCGTTGTCATCTTCATCATCATGGTTATTATTAGGTATATGCCCCTGCGACCAAAACTTCTCCCAGTGATGGACAGTGCCAATATGCAGAGCAAAAGGTTGGGCCAACGAGGGACACGCTGCCAATCCAGTATAAAACAATATACATCCACAGTGATGGAATATATAAGCCCTGCTTAGGCTTTCATCCTCATTAAAGCACATCAAAACACCCTTCAGAAAATAAAAATCAAAGCCCAAAATATAATCACAGGCTGCATACCTACTACAGCTACAGACCACTACACCAAGAAACCTAAGTCCTGTGAGCTAAAGACTGCCTTGATGTGAAAGGTGTACAAATACTTCTTGCAGTCTCCACAAACCAGCTCCTCCCTCTACACTACATGGCCGAAAACCTACACACACCAAGGAACATTAAAACAACACCAAGCACACAAAATCACACGCATATAAGGTCATCACGTTCCTATTGGCCACCCCAAACCAGTCATTCAGTGAGAATACACAATAGCATGCACAGCCTCTCAACATCCATCCTTCCAAATCCTCCCTTTTCTGTGAGAACAGAGTCCACCTGACCAGGGGGCAATGTGCACACCATCTAGCCCCTCTAAGCTATCAAAAGAGGCTGGATGACTCTGTTGATGATGTCTGTCCACGATGTAACTCGTCACCTTACACAATCAAACACATTATGAAAGACTTTACAGTACACAACCACGTATTCCAACAACACAACATACACTCCCTAATAGCTCTCTGGGAAAGCTTTGCATTGGCATTGGCCTTCCTTAGGGGCTTAGGCCTGTTTGACCAGGCATCTTAAGGAAAGCCAACAACTACAACATTATTATTATTATTATTATTATTATTATTATTATTATTATTACTATTATATACCTGAACTCATGGTTGCACTTCGGTCAACTGGTGACCTGCCATTTCCACTGACGCATACAATATACTGTACCTGCTAAGTTTGCTATGATGCAAGTTTACAAAGAGGGTAAAAGGCTTTAGATTTTCTGGATATGCAGAAATGGCACCATAAGTCCAACTCTGTTACATCTGATTTATACACATTTTCCAGCTATTACTACTTAATGTATTTATGCTGCCATATGTTATATTTTAGCTCGAAAAATATGAATGAAAGACATCTATGTCCACATAAATAAACATTTAAATTTCAAGTAATAATACTTGAATATTTTTTAATATAAGCACATCACTTCAAATAGGAGAAAATTCTCGTAAGTAGGAATTCAGTAGAAGGCAAAGTCTCAGCGGCTAAGTAAACCTATACAATATACTGTATGCATATTGTCCAACGACAATTCACTGACATTAATTTTGCAAGAATAGTGTCCTGGAAACAATTTATACACTATATACCGAGATATACAAGGTACTGAGATACTTTACATTTAAAAAAACAGAGGAGATAAAAATAATGTGCCAGAAAACAATCTAAATTAAAATATTTAATATAAAAGTTTTCAAAATAAAAAACATAAATATAATATGGACATTCACGTCAGCATTGTAGCAGTGCTTGAGTAGTTTAATATTTAAGAAATGGAAATATATAAAACACAAAAGAGAAATAGCTCACCCAAATTTGTGCAGTGATATGGAATATATATCATATAGTTGTGAATGTTCACCAAAAAAATACTATTCAATGGAAGGATGGCACAGAACATTTGAAGCAGGATTTACTACATACCATCCAAGTATATGAGGAAGAATATTTTCCATATTATAAACAAAGGCTGCAATCCCCCTTGTAAGGGGAGTGGCCTTGAGTTACTGCAGGGAGAATAATAAGGGAGGGGTGATGCCAGTCCCTTCGTTCAACCCCATTTAGTTAACTTTCATGACACACAGGGGAACGCAAATTAGGTATTATTATCACCCACCTAAGAGGAAAAGAGCCCCCAGATGCAACGTTATGCCATGGCACAACAAATCATCTAGAAGCACTGGCTATATGGTCAACCATCTTGGGGTAACATAGAGAGACTTGACAAGAAACTAATTTACAGTCACATGTTGAAGGTCTTGTAAAATAATTACACTGAAATTATCATCAATCAATACTTGACTAGAAGAATATTACATATTCAATAGAATATATGCTGTAACTCTGCAGAATGAAACAAAATAATTGGAAAACTTCAAATATTTTTAAAATATCATTAAGTAGTATTTGGTACTAAAGCTCTTAATCTTACTACTGTATAGAGTAAACTTACACTCAAAACTTAAATATTTAGTCTTTAACTTTTTCAGTTTAATAAATGTCATTTGCAAAATAAACATTTTTAAAGCTATATTTTCTGTAGGTAACAGTATTGGACTTTTACACATGACTACCTAATTACCGCATTTTAGGCTTTATCTTATCTAGCTAAACTTAAAATCTTAGCTTACATCTGGTATTCTTAAGTTTCACAATGTCAATAATATCAATCAGTTTATGAAATGTTCTTTTTACCTGTTCCTTGTTTTATTTCAGAATATTCATGTGTCCTTCTCAGTAAACTAAATATCTCTAAAAACAGTTCTCATTAAATTGTATTCCTTGGTATTATTTGGATCCCACAATTATCACACATTCATTAAGTGAGAATTTTGAACTTACTTTAAATATGTATTGTGATAAAGGGCAATTAATACTCTTACCTGTACACCACAAGGTATATGCGATGGTGTTATATCTCTTACTTCCTGGCATACCCGAGTCATACATGCAACAGTTTCTGGTCCAAGTGATGAGGCTTGTAGATATGGCAGGTCAAACATATTTTCTATTAATATGCCATCCTGGAAGAAAAAAGTTGTAAAAATGTCAAAATGCTAAACTGCTTTGTAGTTAAGGGAAATAAAAATTTAAATTTAGCATAAAAGAACTGTAAGCTGTATGTGTGTAATATAATCTCGATGTAAAAGGCATAGACCAATATAAGTACGGGGAGTATCCGACTTACAACTTGCTCGGCTTACGACAACCGGAATTTAAAAAGGCAAGAGGGAACAGGAATATTTATTGAGTCTCAGGCCATAATGAAACATAGCTGGGAAAATTAGATATATACAATATAGGGGGTCCCCGTTTTAAGTCGTTCCGCCGTTACATCAGATACTAATAAATAATAACTTATTTATATATCAATTTTTCAACATATAACTCATCTAGGTGCAAAACAATCACAGTAGTAAAGGTAAGTAATACTGTATAGTGTATTTTAATTATTTCTATGTATAAGATTATGAACTTAGATTATTTTTCTATGTTTTAGAGTATGTATTTTAGCATTGGTGGTGGACCTAGAGTCGAATTAAGGTGCTTTCCAACTTACATCGAAATCCGGTTTAACTCAGCTGTCAGGAACGTAACCCTGACGTAAAACGGGGACCCCCTGTATAGTAAAAACATTTATTACACACGGGGTCCATGGTTTAAGTGGTCCCCTAGTTACGATGTTCTGGTGTTACGACAGAGGCCCATAAATTATTAATAAATTAATAAATAAATTTTTCAACCTACCCTGTGGTAAATACAAACTTTACCTGCTATGCAGCTTGCGAGCATGGCAGACAAATACGCAGCTAGCAGCACTGTTGTATTCAAATATATAAAGTTAATGTCTTCATTTATTCATTTGTTTATGCATTTGATTATTTGAAGGAATTAGATATAATGTACTTTATTTACAAAATTACCAATTACACAGCCGTAACTACGATCTTCATGCCAAATATCTTGTTAAGCATGGTGAAAAAATACATAGTCATGTGACATTAGACTGAGAAAAAGAAGAGGCGTCGCTCAGTTTGCTCTCGTGTGCCATAATGTTTCTCGTGATCATCTTCTCTCTCGTTGGTTTCCCTCATGTTCCCTCGTTATTGACTAGTACTCTGCCTCCCAAAAGTAGTGGTGATTTTTCTGATTTTTCATCAAGGAAATTAAAGTTGAAATAGTAAAATGGTCAGAAAAAGAGAAGGTGCTACGAACATTGGCCTTTCACTGGGGTTAACCCGTTCAACCGTGGCAACGATCATTTAGGATAAAGATCTCATTCTTGAACACGTGAAAGGTTCAGCTCCTATAATTACCACTTTGAGTACTAAGCAGCATAGCGACCTTATGATCCAGATGGAGTGATTATTGGTGCTTTGACTGGATGACCAGCATCGACAGCGTATCCCAGTGAGCCTCATGTTGATACAGGATAAAGCTAAAAGATTGTTCGATGACGTGAAAAGTGAAAAGGGGGAAGGGAATGCAGGTGAAGAGTTTGTGACCAGCAGGGGTTGGTTTAATCATTTTAAGACTTGTGCTAATTTGCATAACCTAAGGGTTCAAGGTGAAGCTGCTAGTGGTGATGAGAAAGCAGCAAAAGAGTTTCCCAGTGTGTTAGTAGAAATAATTAAGGAGGAGGATTACCATGCTGAACAAATATTAAACGTGGATGAGTCTGACTTGTTTTGGAAGCAAATGTCTAGTCGTACGTACATTGCCAAGAAGAAGAAGACAGCCCCAGGCCATAGAGTCAGCAAAGAGAGACTGACTGCTTTTGGGGGCTAATACTGCTAGAGATGGCAAACTGAAGCTTCTGTTAGTTTACTTGGAAGAAAATACAAGGGCACTCAAGGGCATTTGCAGGGGTCATCTGCATGTCGAGCAAGAAGGCTTGGATAATCCTTCAGATATTTAAGGACTGGTTCAGTAATAATTTTTTTGGAAGAAGTGGAAGTTGCTGTGCTTCCAAGGGCCTGTTATCTAAAGTGTTGTTAGTGCTGGACCATGCCCCAGGTTACCCTTCCCATTTAGAGGACTTTCACTCTAATGTAAAAGTGATATACTTTTCACCTAATACCACTTCCTGTTACAGCCAATGGATCAAAGGGTTATTGCCTCTTTCATGGCCTACTACCTCTGAAGGACAATTGCTATGGCTCTCAGAGCAATTGAGATGGACAAGGACTTGACTCTAAAGGCGTTTAGAAGTTGTATAATATTCTAAAGGCTGTGAAGAATACTGCTGATTCTTGGGAGGAAGTTAATCAGACAAACTTGAATGGAGTTTGGAAGAAACTGAGTCCCCATTTTGTGAATGACTTCCGTGGCTTTGAAGAGACAGTTGAGGCTGTCACCATGAACGTAGTTGACTTAAGTAAGGAGCTCAACTTGGATGTGAAGCCCGATGATGTAACAAAGCTGCTAGAATCTCATGGAGAGGAGTTATCTCCCGAGGATCTCATTCAACTGGAGAAGCAGATGGTTGAAGAGGAGGTAGAAATGCCTGCACCAAGCCCAGAGGCCAAGAGATTCACAACCAGGGAATTGGAAGACTCATTTGCCCTGATAGAGGTATGGTTGGCAAAGCTCAAGACTTAGGACCCGCCAGGTTCACTAAGGTTGACAGAGGGGTCACGGATTGACTGTGTTGTTACAAGGAAATTTGGGAGAAGATGGTATCCTTCCAGACTCACCTCGACCAATTGTTCCTGAAGGCATAGCCTTCACCAACACATCCTGTACCATCTACCTCAGGTGCTTCTATAGATTCACCAGCAGGTTCTCTTGCCTCTCCAGACTCACCTGTCCCAGTCTCCTCAGCACTTGCCTCTCCAGCTTTCTCATCCTTATAAGCCTGTCTCTCCCTCCCTTGCAATGCCCCTTCCAGAGTGCAAGCTGACCACACAAGTAAAGGGCAATACTGTATAGGGTACTTTTACTATTCTTATGACTTAGAATACAAGAGTAAAGGTAAGCAATACTGCATGGTGTAAGTTTATTATTTTTATGTCTTAGATATGGACTTAGATTATATTTCTGTTTTAAATTATTTATTTTTAGCATTGGTGGCAGACCTAGGTTCATATTTAGGTGTGTTCCGACTTATGATGTAAACCGGGTTACGACAGCTGTCAGGATCGGAACCCTGTTGAAAATTGGGGACCCCGTTACCATGATACAGTACAGTCTTATTTTTATTATTATTTTTACAGGAATACATAAGATATGGATGTGTGTGTGTGAGCAAGAGAGAGAGAGAGACATACACTCATGTATGAACAGCTGTTACATACCTGATATAGTTATGGGAAATAAAAAAAATAATAATAATACTGCATAGGATAATAATTAATAATAATAATAATAATAATAATTAATAATAATAATAATAATAATAATACAGTTCACATAGAATTTTGCTTAAATTATAAATCATGTTTAAAGATAAAAAAGAATAACTAAAACCCATTAAAGTTATCCATGGAATAAAGACAGTCCCAATGAGAGAGGGGGAGAGAGAGAGAAAGACAAAGAAATTGGAAAAATCAGATATGAAGACCAGAGATACTTCAGAGCGTAATATGTTTCATTTTTTATTTCTTAAGTACTGTATATCATTATTTATGAAAGAAATTCTTTAAAAATAGGTTATAATGTTACGTAAGGCAGATGAAATGTGTGCTGCAAAACTTGAAAAATTACCCAACAATATGACTTAAAAATTAAATTTTGCTTTTTGCTACTCTAAAGTTCCAATCCACCATCTTCCCTTTGGTTTAATGATCCGACTTACAACAATACCACACCCCTTTGTACGTACGAGACTACCTGTATTTGCTTATTTGAAGTGACTTAAATCCACAATAAAAACTGCAATTATAAAGCAGTCATCATAAGACTGTGAAAACAACAGTAATGTACAGTACAAAAAACATGACGATTACCACGCCTGAATTTTTGTATATTTCAGCTTCTTGACAGGCTATTTCAACAATATCCTTCATAACATGCTGTGAGAGTGGTGTACCTGCAAAAAGATAAATAGAAGAGTTACTTGTGCTTCAAAACATGTAAGCTACAGATAGAGATTTACTGTATACAATGCTGACAGAAAATATCAACGAATTAAAACAAATTAAGTCTGAGAACAGAAAAGGGGATGCAACAAAACAAACCACAAACTATTCATTTCTTTGATTAAGGCAGAACCTTTAAAAAAAAAGCTATTGTTACACCTCACAAAGCACTGTGAAGAGAGCCAGAAAACTTTGTGGCATAATCTAACCATGAGCAACTTGTTAATATAACCTTGTAACATAGTCATGGACACACACTAACATGCAGATATTTGCCATAAGAGCAACTTGTGAAGTAATCAAATCACTTTATGTAAAAAAAATAAATACATCTTAGAATGAAATTATGTACTCTTTTAAATAATTTCAGTTCGTACAAATAAAATTTAAACTGATACAATAAATAGATACTGTAAAAGGAATGATTACAATACAGTACTTACCTGGCAAAGGTTTGACATGAACCATACCAATGACAGCTCCCTTGGTCCTGGTAAACAATGAGGTAAACCTTGCAAATGCCATTCTCACACAATTATTTTATATAATTGTATTCCAGACTTCATATGGAAATGGGAACAACTGCAATAAACAAAAATAAACAGGATCAATTTTCTTGAGAAAATGCAAATAAATATGTCTTATTAGAAAATATTTCTGCTTATGCATATCTAAGCAGCCTTACCTATAACTAACCATACTCATTGGAGTTTGTTAAATAAGGTCATATTATTAAGATCAGTGGACATTATGCACTAAATTTAGTCTTCGACTTACGACCTCAGTCGGTTCCGAACTTCCGACAGACTGAATGAATAGGATGGGATAGGGTAGGAGGGGGAGGAACTGTGACAGCATCGAGTGAACTCTCTTAGCCCTATTCAGGGTGTCATGACCGAAAAAGAGGGAGCATAGGATATGAAAGGATTGGAGGGAAAAACACCATAATTAAATTAATCATAAGGCTTCTCATTATATAATGAATATGCAAAAATTACTATATGTTGCAGTGTAGTATACAGCATAATAAATATCTACCAACTTTGGGTGCTACTCTTTGGTGTTTTATAACATTATCTTCATAATTTTCTTAGTTCATTTTTGTTATAACCTTTCTGTCACTATTTTTCATAGTTCAGTATTGTTATAATACAACAATAAAATTTGAAAGTTCTTACATGGCAAATTCTTGCTTGGCTGTGAGTCGATGCCGTTATCAGAGAGAGCAGGCTAGAGGATCAGTTTTTTCAGTCATGCTAAGCATTGTCTGGATAATTTGTTTCATTTTTCCAAAGTATATTTCAAAGAAGTTTATACTATCTTCTTCTTCTTCTTTCTATATATATATATATATATATATATATATATATATATATATATATATATATATATATATATATATATATAGATAGATAGATAGATAGATAGATAGATAGATAGATAGATAATAATAATAATAATAATAATAATAATAATAATAATAATAATAATAATGATAAAACACAGAGGTTCTGACTTCCATGTGTTAAAAGTCTGAAGAAGAAGGCCGCTAATATTGAAAACAATAAACTTATGGCATAGAGCAAAGAGGTGACAAAATTTTATGCTCCGCATATAACTGAACTAGAACTGTTGATACCATTTTTATTAATTTGCCATTGTATATTTCAGCACTTCATCGAAGAATTACCTGACTTTGAGACAAATACTGCTCAGATAAGGGATGTGAAAGTATTGCTTTAATGGCAAAGGCGATCTCGGAGCAAGAAGAAGACAAAAGTGAAGATGGAGGTATGTTATACGTCCTAGATCTGGAATATACGGAGTGTTGGCATGATTAATTCCCCCTTATTACTGGCATTGTTGAACTGTTCACAGAATATAGGGTGCTAATTATTGCTTCTAAATACTGTCATCGTCGAAGGATGATTGGGTTAAACTGATTATTATACTTTTCACCACCATATCTATGCATGCTTACTTATCATTATCTCAGGATTCAAGTCCCATCATTTTTGTACGAAAAATACAGTGTATTCCGGTAATACTGCTATTCTAAGGAATGGATCTGAGGGCTTGACCATACTGCTAGTCCTAAAAAAAAAATAGATTCCTGCATCCCCTCTCAAGTTACTCTCATACTCTAATATGTTACTGTATTTAGGGATGCTGCCATTGTAATGTGGCTGGGGGATAGACTTCCTGTTTCCTCTCACCACCTTCAATTAGTTTAGTTCCATTAACCATCTCGCTATTGCCCCATTCCTCTCCTATCATCTATGTATCACTTCACCTCTTCATATGCAGGATGGAGATAATACCATGAATTCTGATTTACTTCATCTTTGTTCTAGTTCTGCTCTTGAGAGTTCTCACTGCAATGTACAAGAGACTGCTTAGCACAGCCTCATAGCTTTGGCTGTCCAAGGTAGCGCTCATCCTTGGCAGCCGGAATCTTCATCCAGTATAATTTCACATTACTTGCTGAATAATCAATACAGTGATTATACAGACTCCTGGTGATCTCTTAGAATTTCACTCTCTTGATTTCCAGACTTTAAGCCTTCAGTTGCTCTGTTGGTGTGAGTGCAGTCATTGCATTCTTTGGTGACATGCTTAAGAATAGAGAAAATTAAGAACTTTTTCACTACCTACTTCTTAACTTTAAAAACAATTATTCATATATTGGACTGTGGGGTAAATTTGTAAAAGAAAAGTATCAGTATGCAACATTACAAAAAAAAAAGAATATAAATTACAAACAAATATGATTAGTTCGGATTTCTAATTAAATAAGAATGGGTACTTACATAAGTAAATACTCTTGAGATGACTAACCTGAGCACCCTATTAGTAATTACACAACTTGGCATATGTATTTTTGGATTAACATACATAAGGTTTGGGGGTAATTTTTATTAGTAAGGTGACTTTCGAATAACGTATTTGATGAGGAAGTCTTCATATTTTTCGTGACAGATCTCTTATAATAAATTGCTTCAATTCATTTACACTTCCTAGTCTGGAGGTTTGCTCCCCAATTTGGTTAGCAGCTGTAGATTTTCATCTCAGCTCATCAGATTATAACTTGCATATGGTTATATTTCTTATTCCTTAATTAGGCATTCATTTGTGGCATAAACGCACTTGTTGTTAGCTCAGTTTGATTGCTGTATAAAATTTACCACATTGTTAAACACCCTTTGCATTGGGCTTTGCCTGGCTTATTCCACTTATGCACATTACCGGGAATGCACCCAATGTCATTAGTTGTGCATTTTATTTTTGTTAGATTTAATACCAATAGGTTTTCAAGAAGTTTTATTCCAGCTATCACTAGAAAGTGATATAAATTGATCAGTCATGTTGTTGAGTCTGTGGAGCTACAGGAGTTTTAATTAGGCCCCAATAGATTTTTATTAAGTAGACCTTGATACTGAATACAGTATTTAAAATTACTGTATAGTGTAATACTGCCAGTATTGCAATACTGAGGACTACTATATAAAAAAATATATATATAATTTCTGCTTTTCTTGTTCCTCACAGAGCTGCATCCCCACTGGAGCCATCAGATTTATGGTCTTGGACTTTCCTTTTTCTCTTTTATATATATACAGCAGTGCCCCCAACCCACGAATTTAATCCGTTCCTAAAACCTGTACGTGGGTTGAAATAATTTTTCCCATTGAAAAGCATGTAAATTCAATTAATCCGTTCCTAGTCACATTAAATATTCATTTAAAAATTTTTCTAATGAGTATAAGTATGAAATATAATACAGCTTGTATGAGTGCTCCCTCATTTATCGTGGGGGTTCGGTTCCGGGACCCGCTGCGATAGGTGAAAAATCGCGAAGTAGGTGCACCATATTTATTAAAGGTATTTTACATTTATTTTGACCATTACTGTATAAACCCTCCATGCACTGTTAACAAACCACCCTTTACTTTGTTAATAACAATGCGCAAGTGTAAATTTATATGAACGTGATATTATGAAGATTGAAAAAAAGCATTAAGAACAAACAGCAAACAAGCTTTTGATATAATATTGTCAGGGAAATAGCGTTTAGAGGATATATATATTTCATTTAAGTTTCCCATGTACAATACGATATACGTTTTCTTTGTAATGCATTGTATACGTTTCCTTTTTCTCTCAGCTGACTTTATTTACATTAAGATTTCGTGCAGCATGCTCGATAGTTAGAATGTTTAGAACCAAGGAATATTAATAATACTATAATCTTGAAAATTAGATAAAGCCCAAATAGGGTGAGTAAGTAAATATTTTATGAGTAAGATATTGTGCCTGAATAAGCATCAGCTGATACGGAAGCGGCAAAACATTTTGGTTAGAGGTTCGTTCTCGCGCATCCTCCTCCTCTTCTACTGCTTAATGCGACCAAATATTATGAAGAAAATTGAAAAAAAGCATTAACAACAAACAGCAAGCAAACTTTCGATATAATATCATCAGGGAAATAGCGTGCAAGGGTGTATCAGCTGATACGGAAGCGCCAAAACGTTTCCAGATAGAGATTCGTTCTCTTGCATCCTGCTCCTCTTCTACCGCTTAATGCGATCGAATATTATAAGAGAATTGAAAATAAGCATTAAGAACAAACAGCATACAAAGTTTCGATATAATATCGTCTGGGAAATAGCATGCGAGGGTGTATCAGCTGATACGGTAGGCTGTTATCAGTGCTTGAGATGATTTGCTGTTGAGCTATTGATGTTAAAGTTGATGGAACATCATGACTTTTCATAAAGATACTACATAACAGTCATATATGTAAAAATATTTGATATTGTATCTGAAATAGGAGCATGGAAATCAGCAACCAAAATTGCAAATAGTAAACAGTATACATGGTTGCGAATGAAGTCATTATTCTTAAAAGTTGGCATGAAGCTGGAATGTATTGAAAGCCTCTAAGGATGCTGTATTGAACTCATTTAAGCTTACTATAGAGCAAGATTTGATATTATGTACTACCAGTACATAGTTGTTTTAACTTTTTCCGTATTTCTCTCCATAGGATGTTGAACTGATACCTTTTGAGGTACCCTGTGATTATGGACACAAAATATATATACCAACTATTAAATGGCCCGGCAGCAGTGAGGAATTGGAGGTAAAATATTTTGCCATTATTTTTTGCATCTTATTAAAGTACTGACTGGTAGACAGGATATTGCACTTGTTGTAGGTACAAGTTATAATTATAGAGTACTGTATATTGTAGTGTAAGGAATATATACCTATGTCGCTGAATGATATGTACTTTTGGTAGAGATGACCCATTCATTTTGCTAATGATTGTCGTTTCAATTTCTCCTATAAAACATTTATAAAAACATCTCCCTAATATGCTACTATAATGAGTATAGGTATTTTTTCAGTAATTCAATGCTGGATGCAAAACATTTGGCTGAGATGCAGGATTTTAGGTATACTGTATAATAAACTGCACATCTTACTTCAAGCTACATTTTGAGGAACTACATGCATAAAATTATTGTGTGCTGTATTGCTTGAAAATGAAGTGACACCATCCTTGAGTTTGTGGTAGTACAGTCCTTGAAACTGCTCACTAAATGTCAGCATTTATTTTTTATACTGAGTAGTCTCATCAAGGAATGTAGTATGTGCCATGACTAGGCTTAAAATGTTGGGAGGAGGGATTTCGTAAATAGGTGACTTCTCAGAGGCTCACATTATGCAGTATATTGTACTGGTATACCAGTAATGAATTGATGGTTATGTAGGAAAGGACCATATAGCTTTCTGAAGGTATCTTGATCTCAGTCAGGAATAAAGGATCATAACCTGAAGCACTGGAACCCTCACAGCAGTACTAGAGGAACCCTTTTTAAGGTGTGTAAGTGACCTGTGTCCTGGATATTACGGTAGTTAATGCCATAAAAAGATATTTCTTATAATTAAAGCTAAAGACATATCAATCTCATTTTCAGTAAATATAAACTGAAGAATCCACTCTTAGTGAATTTGAATGTGTAAAATATCAGATCTAGATGTTAATAACTTTTACTCACCAGCACAAGTTGTCTAGACTCACCAGTAACCACTTCAGGTAATGCAACCCGACTCCAATACACCGGCAGGTTATTATGTCTAAAATTGACTAGTAGTCTAGGTGCTTCAGTCTACTATACAGTCACTTCCTTAGTTCAAGTCTTAGCTGCATCTCTCAGTCTTGTAACCACTCTCTCTGCCCAGCTGATCCACATAAACATATTGTCGTGACGTCGTTAGTAAATGTGATGGCAGTCATGACCTCATTAGCAAACATGATAGCTTACACAAACTAACACCCTCGTCCTTCTCCCTTTTTTTTTAATACAGTGTCCTATGTATTCATTTACATAGTCTGTTCTCCGATGGTCCACATACAAGTGCTGTATGTGATATACTATGCTTTAAATTAATCCTTGCTGAATGCAGCACGGACTTGCTCTGGTGAAGCTCTCTTCTTAGCTGTCCCGATGCATCCACCCAATCCACTTTAGCAAACTCTCCACGCTCCAACATCTCACGTAGCACTGCTATATTGATCCTTAATCTTCTATCATCCACATGCTCTTGTATTGCATTGTAGATATTTCCAGTGTGAATACTTTCAAGGGCTATACCACCTGCATGTTATATATCAAGATAATGATTTTAATTTATTGTCGAGAGGCTTTAGCGAACTAGAACTGTCAAGAGAATCGTGATTTAAAAGGGTAGAGCTCGATTTGATGGGCCATATATCTATCCCAGTAAAAGTTTTTATAGACATTACGTCATAAGTTTCCTCAAATTGTAATGCTACTTATGAAAGGTTATTAATCAGCTTGCTGTATATCTCTAATAGTCTACTGTGTAGTTCTAACTGTATTCCAGAACTAATTCTGTATAATGATTATCATAATTTACTTTCAGATTGAATTGGACAGACTGTTCTCAGAGTTTGGATTAATATACTGTATTACGGCTCGTGCAACATCAGAAGACGAAAGGTAATGATACTTATCTCTTGGTGAAAAGTATCTGTACTTAGTTTAACATGGTTATTTAATCTTTACATGACTAGCTAAAATTCGATCTTGTTTGCTATTCAGACTTCACTGCTAGAAGACTGGAATGAAAGGAAAGTAGAAAACTAAAGCAAAAGAAAATTTTATTTTATATATTTGCTGAACATGATGCATTATTACTAATATATGATTGCGTGATAATATAAAATGATAGAGAGAAGTTGATTACGTGATTTACAAATGAAGCAGCTTGAATTAAACACTGATTATATGCTTTTATCTTCATCATATTTCCAAATATTTAAATGTAATGCAAGTGTTTAATTTGAGACATTTATGGAAATCATGAAAATTCCCTCTCATTCCTAGAGTTTATATATATATATATATATATATATATATATATATATATATATATATATATATATATATATATATATATATATATATATATATATATATATATATATATATATATATATATATATATATATATATATATATATATATATATATATATATATATATATATATATATATATAATAACATTTTGTATATGTTAATTTTTTTCTTCCAGTGAGAAATCTTGGTACGCTTACATCACTTATTATTCTAGAAGAGGGGCTTCGGCTGCCATTCAGCATAACGGCAAAGTGATACTTGATCACAAGAACTTGAAAATACGCAAAGTACCATGTCCCAGACCTCACAAGAAAGTGAAGTTATCTATTGGAAAGTCTCAGGAATTACTTACCTACTATTTCGGATTTAATTGTTTGACTTCAGAAATCGTTTTCGTGAGTTGTTTTTAGAGTTGCATGCAATTTTTGTGGAAGTGAAGGGATTGGTGTCTTATCCGCCATGAAATTCTTTCATTTTGCCACAGAATAGCTGATGGAATGGGAAAAGATGTTCAGGTTATGGTGAAACTCTGCAGCCTTGTGAAACTCTGCAGCCTTGCATTTTCTGGTGCAGTTGTAGTTTTGTTGGCTCCAGTGGGCTATGGGAAGAAAATATTTGTTTATATGGCGCTCATATATTGTTACATATTTACATGTACATGTAAGAACTCCTTTCTAACTCTTGAATAATAAGTAAAAAGTAAGAATTTAAATTTTTTTCATTATGAATAGCGTTATAATTCTATTTTAATTTTTAAATATTCCTTATTCCAAATAATCATTTGCAAATATGACATCAATGCAGTTCATACACCATTACCTGTCAATTAAATGCTAAATGCAGTAAACCTTAGTTGCAAATATGTAATGTATATAGAACATTTACAAATACCTGTAATTTTTTTCTGCATATTGAAGAAACCATATCTCACTTTAGCCAGCTGGATGTCTACAACTGAACAAAATATGCAATATGGCTTCATCATACTTGACCCATTCTCACCCTCTCTATCTGCTCTACGATAAAGGACTGGATTGTTTAATGTCATCTTCTGTTTTCTTCTCTGTTGGCTCTTATGCCAAGCAGGGAATATGAGGATGGAATATTTCTCCCCCACTTCCAGGGATATCCCTCTATCAGTGTAGATGGTACGGGGATAGAAGTCTTTGCACCCAGACACCTTCATTTTTTTTGTTTTCAGTATGGCAGTATGCTCTAAAGCATGCAGGGTTGCCACAGCTGAGCAAAAAATGGGAGGCAGAAAAAATATTTCGTGAGGAAGGGATTGCCAGATCTTTACTCTCTTCTTCCTTTTATTCAGCCTTCTGCCAATTTTCCACCAGGCATATCCCTTGTTGGCTGCCCTTATTACACAGGAAATACATTGGCGTCATTCTTTTTCCCCAACAGCAGAGATAGCCGTTTTTGTCACATCTTAGAATATACTAAGGAATATGATAGTGGAAATATAGGATAATCTTCATAAAATTGATATTATTACTGCTACTCATTATAATAATATTTTAAGCATTAATGATGATAAATTTTAAATTTTTTCCCACGCACACTGCCTTCTCCTGTTAGTCATCATGGGGTCGCAACCAGAAGAAAAGAAAAATCCAAATAATAAATAGATGCATGCTGTATTGTTTTTTGTTTATGTAAAAGTAATTGTACTTCTGAAACATATCATTGATTATTGTCTTTTTGATGCTTTTTCATTAAAGTAATATAAATTACTTACAAAAGCTAGGAGTGGAATTTAATGTTTATGGCAAGTTATCTATATAAATAACGCCAGTATAGCACTGTTATATTCATATTTACTTTGATTCTTTTATGAAAATTTTATTTTCTATCAGATGGAAAAGGAAACTGCAAATGAAGAGCCAGACACAGTCCAGTACTTGTGTATGTTAAGAGTAAAGATGCCCAAGGAAGGCCTTTCCAGTGAAGGTCTTGGAATCAGTAAACTTCCTTATGATTCAAAGTCCCCTCAAACACGTGGCATGACTTATCAGTGTGCACAAAAGCAAGTATTCTTAAGACTCTTTTGTTACGTAAATTGTTCTTGATGCAAACTACCTTCCCCTGTCAGAATTGGCGAGGTGGCCATAGCCATAGGAAGAAATATATGGAAAGCATTAAAAATAAACTGAACTTCCAGTTTCCTTCCTCCAGACTGTATAAATTCTTTTAGTCATGAATATGCACGCCATATGTAGTGAATGTGATCAAAATATGTTAGATATATTTATATCTGCATTTTATATATTGTAGTGTCATATAGACTATGTTACTGAACTGTGCACTTACATTATGCACTTATGCATTTAGCATTGCTAATAAAGACCCGATGGGCTAAATCATTAGAGCTGTAGACCATTGTATCCTCT
Source organism: Halocaridina rubra (assembly GCA_037179515.1). Lineage (NCBI taxonomy): Eukaryota > Metazoa > Arthropoda > Malacostraca > Decapoda > Atyidae > Halocaridina > Halocaridina rubra. Next base: position 25,151 of record JAXCGZ010022702.1, on the reverse strand, counting down.
CTTAAATAAGGAGAATATTTTAACTTGCATTGCCCCTCTAAAGATCTATATATTAGAATTCAAGCCCCAGTGGAATTGCAGGGTAAAGTACAACGTACGTGATTTAGCCCAGCATGCCAATAATTGCATTTTAATCAGATTACTGACAGCCTTTTATTTGCATGATCTTCAGACCCAAGACTCTAATCTCTGAGTATTTGGCAAACATACACCCTTTGGCTAAGCAATAGGAGGGGAGGAAGGGTCCAGGTTGCTACCACTTGTTTCACATTAATGTAACATTGCTACTGAATGTTTGAATGAGTATGCACCATATACTTTTGATTTGGTACACCGTACTACGTACATGCTCCTCTATTCATATCCTATGATATCCCTGTTTTGTATACATTTTGAAAGATCGCTAAACCCAGCAGTTGAATTTCCTTTCTTTATGATTATTATTATATTGTGAATGATTTGTTACATTTAGTTGATTATTTTTCAACCTTAGTACATTTTAGCCAGTTTCTCGAGAACGTAGTTTAAGTCAATGATATATATTTCTGTAACACAAGAAAACCAAAAATTCCCAAAATTTTAGTTTTTAGAATTTTTTATCTGTATCTGAAGATTTGTAATACAACGAGAGTATGATTCCCTATGGGGTTAAGAAACAGGAGTATGTTATGTATTCTTACAGTAGTTGAGAGTAAATTAGTTTTCTTTCTGTAAATAGACATTAGCGCCAATCGCTGAAATAAGACTGATTTGATAACTTGATGCAAATGAGGAACTCGAGCATCTCCTGCCTACCATAGTTCATTCTCTATTACTCTGTATATTCTCTCTTTTTTTTCTCCAAGACATGAGACAAGAATACCATCCCCGTTTCCCCTTTCATGTAAAATTAATTGACCAAATGGGAGTAGCGAGGGGACTGGGAAACTCTCCTTTATGTTTTTCTCACGTGAAGAATGAAGGGATATGGTTGGTAATTAAGTGTTTGCTTTTCTGATACTCTCCTTACAAGGGGAATTGTAGTCCTTTATATTTGGACATTTGTTCTTGCAGTAAGAGGTATGTAAATAGATTTACTACCATCTGTTTACCACCAAATATTGTGCCTGGTTTCCAGCCAGGAGGTCCTGAATTCAATGCCCCACATTATATTATACAGCTTCTCTACATTAGATCCTCTTTTGGAGGATATGGAGGGAAGGAGTAGCAGTGGTCCCCAAATGATAGGTACCTTCTTTTATCTCGGTATGAGCATGTAGTACACCAGGATGTGTATGGGATCTATGGTGGAACAGTATCTTCAAGAGTTCTCTTTTCCGAAAGGTCAAATTCACCTACCTTACAACTCATCTGCATAAAAAGAAGTATGTAGTCCTTGATGCCTAGCTTCTGTATTATGAGTAAAATACATTTGTATCTTCATTTCTAGATTTGCTTACCATGCTGCCATGAAGTCTGCATTATCGAAATATATTATCATCATTCTTGGTAATGGTAAAGTCACTGTGGAAGTAGATACAACACAGCATGATCCATTGCTCTATGATCCAGCTTGGGATAACCCTCTCATAAAGGTAATTTTATACTATTTAATTTTACTCTGTAGTGCATCAGTTTCCTGAATAAAAAGATGGGTTTTATAAAATGTTCCTTCCTGTTTTTCTCTGTTGAAGAACTATCCAAACATACTTGCCAATTATTCCCACAAGATGGATGTTTTAATATTATTGTAAGAATTATATATATTTTTTTTATGAGTGTGACACAGGGACATGCAAGAAAATTTCCCTCATCAATAAAGGCCCAGGCGCAAAGAAAACTCTAAGACGATGAAAAAGTAAAGGGTTGAGGACAAGACAGAGATGAGGTAATGATACACAATAGGAAAAGGACAAGCTGAAAGAATAGTCGAAGTACTGAAGACCTAGAGATAGGGCAGGAATAGGCCTTGAGATGCCGATAGACTTTTTTTTTTTTTTTTTTTTTTAAGGAAGATAGGTTATAAGAATCAGGAAAGACAGAAGGAGGAAGAGAATTCCAGAGTCTTGAGGTAGATGGGGAAAAAACCGTATGTATATATATATATATATATATATATATATATATATATATATATATATATATATATATATATATATATATATATATATATATATATATATATATATATATATATATATATATATATTTAATTAGAAGTATTTCCTTAATTTGTAATTACTAATGTAATGATAAAGAGCCGTGGAATGCTCAGTATGTTTACAATAATTAGGAGTATGTACAATTTGATAAGAATACGTAGAAGGTGAATGGAAAGCATAGGAATTGAAATCTAAAGAGCATGATAGCAAATTTAAGTATTCATAAACTATATGAAAATTTTCATTACCCTCTGAAGTTAAAGAAACATCTAATTATATTGGATGCACCTAGTTTTTAGAACAGATGAGAGTCACTTTAGTTTTAAAATATCTACTATAGAATTAATTGTTTAGTACTATATTGTTAAATATTGTCTTAATATTCTAGGTAAGGGACATCAACTTTGACCCTGAAGAGGAAGAAGAATGTGCAGATTTAGACGATATGAGTGAGGAACAACTAGAGGAACTCTTAAACCAACCCGTTTAGTCGTCTCTTTCTCTGTAGTATTGCCAGTTTCTTATAATAGCAACTTTTAAATGAGATGATATGCATTGCTAAACTTTCTGAGATTTACTTATTGTTTTACATCTAGTTACAAGCATTATTTTGCTTTTGATTTCTCAAAGGTAAAAAGATGTTTTTCCTGGATACCTAATGACAGCTCACAAATATAGAAACATATTTTTTTAATCTAAGCCCATTTCTCTTGCATTGCTTTAGTTATTGCACTGCCTAAAGATGTAATCAGAGGAAAGTAATACAAGAAACAGCAGTAATCAGCATATAAGGGACCCAGAAGTCAATAACAATATTATTATGCACCTCATCTTATGTATCCATGATTTTTCTGTATTACATTCCATCAAGAGTTTTCTTCTGGGGGTGCGTAACTGACACTAGGTGATTGTTATTTTTTCTTGTCATTATTAATGAAATGTCTCTAAAGTAAAAAAAATACATGAGTCAAAATGACGTACTGCAAGACAATGATGCTGGCAGAAGCTGTCATATGCTAACTCCTTATTAACTGGAATAGGAGACTTGGGGTATCTTATGTTTGTATCGCAGCTGTGCTGCATGTGTAGTCTACCAAGTTATACAACTCGGCAGATATATTAAGTACAAATATAGTATCCCTTCACGTGATTTGTTCATATACAGAATTCATATAAAACCAAATGCCCTCTGTAATCCCAGAAGGTTGATTGACCATGCTATTATTATAATGATCATTAATAAATGCATTAATATTAGTAATTCATGTTATTATATATCCATCCTCGAAATACCCTGCATACCATAGCAGACAATTACAAGGGATATCTCTAGCAGTGGGGAAAGAAAGAATTCCGCCCTCATATACCTTCAGTGTTGAAAGGATGGACTAAAAGGGAAAGCCTTGGTGGTGGAGAGGAAAAATTGCTGTTGTTATCGTGGCCAGTAATAAAGTCGCAATTTTAGCTAGGAAAGAAGTTACAGGAAAGGTGATGGTAGGTTAGAGTTTTTCCTGTGATTTTTTGCCGGTGACTTATTTCTCTGACGTATGGATTCGTTTTTATATTGCCTGTTGATAGTAAGGAACTAAATGGATTATCCTTTATGGTATGGGAGAAAAATCGCTGCCTTTGTATCCTATACACACAAGACCAATAGAAGTAATAATCCCAATGGTGAAGAGGAGAAAACCTCGCCTCTGTATTCCCAGCGTGTTGTAAGAGCCAACTGAAATGGATGATAGAGTGAAAGGCTTGCAATCGCAGCCTACCTGATTTTTTTTTGTTCATACTAAAGAAAAGATGAAGATTGTTGGATGGGCAAAGTATGGTAATGCCCTGCTGGATCCCAGTTTTTATTCAGTTGTAGCCATCAGTGCTGGCTTCAGTACATTATATGTAATAGGAAGAGACGACGAAGGCATAGGGAGAGGAGAGGGCTGGTAATTTTTTTTCCTTAAAATTCTTTTCTTGCTGTGAAACAGTTAATAGGATCGGTGTCTTAATTGGCTATAGCCACTCGCTTGACTGTGTCAGTATAGGGTATATTGTCTGAAAAACTTTAATAATAATTGCATATTTGCATATATATATATATATATATATATATATATATATGATATATATATATATATATATATATATATATATATATATATATATATATATATATATATATATATACCGGTATATATATATATATATATGGCCCCATTCACCCTTGTAAGGGGGGGTGGCCGAGCCAAGAAACAACATTCACAATGATCCACACATACCTCAACTACTCCTCTTATCTCCTCGGGGATAAAGGGTTGCCACATTTCCCCCCTACCACCCTTCTTTGGTCGCCCAGAAGGTAGGCGGGCAAAGATATTTTACAGTGAGGCCCGACAGCCGCAGCTAGTTTACTAGTGGCCAAGACATAATAATACCTCTGTAAATAATAATAGTAATAATTATTTTTATTATTATTATTATTATTATCATTATTATTAAGAAGACCTCTGACAGTTCCTTCTAAGAAAGGATGAAAACGAAAAAGAGTTATGAGGTAAGAAGTTAAACATGATATGAACAAAGAGGCCCAAAGGGGGGAGGAGTCCTGGCTAGTGGAGGTATTGTCTGTTGGGGCAGACTAGCCCGAAGATACTGTAGGTAGGGGAAGGAGGTATAAAATGTTCTTATAGAATAATTGATCGTTGTGTGTGTGGGATAAATTGTACGGAGGAAGAGGGAGAGGAGGGGAATGGAGAGGAGAGGTGTTAAGTGTTGATGTGTCAGTGTTGGTTAGGTCAATGGTTTAGAAATTTTGCCAAGTTAGCGCCTTTGAGCCTCTAATGGCGACTAAAGGGCGGCAAAGAATACTCTAAAAAAAGAGGAAGGGAAAGAGATAAAAAGCCGCAGGAAGAGGGTAAAAGAGCAGCATGAGAAAGGGCGATGAGTAGTAGGAAAGGATAAAGAGGAACAGGAAAGGCGTAAAGTGTGGCATGATAAAAAATGAGTTAGTAGGAAGCATTAAAGAGCAGCAGGAAGAAAGGGTAAGATGTAGGAAATATGTAAAGAGTAGGAAGGCAAGGGTAAAGGGTGGAGTGGGAGATATTGAGTAGTATTAGAAATGGGTCAAGAGTAAATAGCGGCATGAAAGAGGATAAAATGTAGAAATAAATAGCTAATGAGTAGCAGGAAAAGGGTAAAGAGGGAAAAGATATGTAAGAAATGGATAGAGAAACACTGGAAAGAAGGGTGAAGAGGTAGAAACTGGGTAAAGGAGCAACTACAGCTGAAGGTTTTTTGAACTTAAATAGGTCTGTCCAGGACAGTTCGATGTTAAGTCTTCCTTCAGTTACGGTTCTTTTTTCTATGCCTACAGCTACACTGAATATTCTTGGATATTCATCACACATCTTTTATTATCCCTTCACATCTGACAAGTCATTACACTCTCCATCTCTGTTTCTCTTTACTTTATGTATTCTTCGTGCCCAGGCCTGATATAGGGCTGTTTTATTTTATAATTTTTTTGGCCCGTCCTGGTGTCACAATCATAAAACAAAAAGTAAAGATGTACAGAGCTGCATGAAAAAGAGCGAATAGTACGGAATAGGTATAGAGTAACAGGAAAGGGTTAAAGCGAGGCATAAGAAATGGTAAGAAGTAGCAGAAAATAGGCTATAAAGTAGCTGGGAAAGAGTAAAGAACGGCGTGAAAAAGGGTTAAAAGTAGCAAAATATGAGTAGAGTAACAGGAAAGGAGCCGTAGATAATGACACGTGAAAGGATAAAGAAAAGTTGGAGGCAGGTAGAATAGCAGGTAAGAAGTAAAGAGCAGCATGTTGTAGGAAAGGAGTTGTTGTTTTTGTAACTGTTGTATGTGCCGTTTAAGTACAGACTGGTTCACAACTATTCTTTTCACCTACTCTTACTGCCAGCTGAATTAACAGTGATTGCCATGCAGGATTTGACAATTATTTTCATTTTTTATCTTGTTAAAGATGCTGAATGGAACCACCTTTGAAATAACGATAAAAATGATGATGATGATAATAATAATGATAATATTGATAATAATGTTGATAATGGTAATAATGATAAAAATAATAATAATAATAATAATAATAACAATAATAATAATAATAATAATAATAATAATAACAATAATAATAATAATAATAATAATAATAATAATAATAATAATAATAATAATAATAATAATGACTTTGTTTACCGTTTGGATGAATCCAAGCTCATCACAGAGGGTGCCAAAAAAAAAAAAAAATAGAAAATGTCAGGCATTTGAAGAATCTGTTTCATGAACGTTAACGACCATAAATATACTTGTAAAATGAGCCGAAAGAGAGAAACTGGGTATATAACAGACCGCTGTAATCTAAGGTATTTAAAAAATTGTCATAGCATACCTTTAAACACACATTTATTCGTAATCTCAGTTATGAAGAGATTGTGAAGAAGTTAGCTATACCATCACTTGAAGCTAGAAAAAAAGAGGGAGGGAGATATGGTAGCCGTTTCTCAAGACATTTATTGTTTGGAAGAGTGGATAGTGTGCAGTAGCTTGATATAGGTGGCTCCAGAACTGGAGGGCATAGTTTGAAGTTTTATAAGAAAGCTTATAGCAAGATGTAGGGAAATACTTCTCCTTTTGATAAATTGATGATTGGAAGTCAATGAGTGAGGAAGCCGTAAATGCTAAGTGCACTCATGGTTTTGAGGATAGATATGGTAAGTTTTAGGGAGTATAAAAGGTTATTAATAAGGACACGGGAAGGTATGAGCCAAGGTCTCTTTCTAAGAGAAGAGTTAGATTTATTTTTTCAAATACATACATAAATACATGCATGCATACATGCCCATAAATTACAGGTCCTGATGATATATCCCCTTATGTACTTAAGAAATGAGCTAGATCAATATCAGCAGCACCAAGTATCATATTTGAAAAGTCACTGGAATCAGGGGTGATTCCAAGATGCTGGACACAAGCGAACATTATACCTCTTCAAAATTGGAGGGAGGGATACAGCTCTAAATATAGGCCTGTTTCCTTGACCAGCATAGTTTGCAAAGTTATGGAGAAACTACTGAGAAAACACATCTCTCTTCACTTGGAATCCTTCAACTTTTTGTCAGTGAGACAACATGACTTCAGAGAAGGTAGATCAACAGTAAGAAACTTATTGGAATTTTATGATGACGTAAAATTTTACAGGAAAGAGAGGCCTGGGCATATTGCATATTCCTAGACTTCCAGAAAGCATTTGACACGGTCCCACACTACAGACTTATTAAGAAGCTGCAAGCAATGGCTAGAATAGGTGAAAATGTCTTGAAATGGATACAAACTTACTTAGAAGGAAGGGAACAGAGGGTTAAAGTAAGACACTCAGTGTCTGAATGGAGAAGAGTTAGTAGTGGAGTTCTACAGGGTTCAGTTTTAGGGTCAAATTTGTTCCTTGTATATGTAAACGATCTACTAGTCTGTAAATTCATTCATGAATATGTTTGCAGATGATGCAAAGATTGTAAAGAAAGTAAGAAACGAAAACCATGGTAGAGAACTTCAGGAAGATCTAAATAATCTGCATGAGTGGTCAGAAAAGGGGCTATTAAAATTCATTACTTCAAAATGCAAGGTAATGAGAATGGGTACAAGTGCAAGAAGGCCCAAGCTTCACTACTCAGTGGCAGGAGTACAACTTCAAGGGACAGAGAATGAGAGAGATCTAGGCGTGAACATACTGGCAGATTTGTCTCCAGAAATGCATATAAATGGCATAGTAAGGGCAGCATATGCTTTCTTAGCAAATGTATGGGTAGCCTTCAGGAACATGGACAAGGAAATGTTCAGAAATATTTATGTAATATGTCTGAGGTCAAAACTTGAATATTGGTGGATATACTCATTTTTTTCAATATCCAACACGTTATCTGTGAATACTAGATCAAATAGTGTGTGAATGTGTATGTGTTTAGACAACCTTTAATAATAATAATAATAATAATAATAATAATAATAATAATAATAATAATTAAAATAATGATAATAATAATAATAATAATAATAATAATAATAATAATAATAATAATAATAATAAGAATAATAATAATAATAATGATTTACTGAGTTCATAAGGCATACAGTTTTTAAAAGATTTATAATTAAAGGGGGAAACAGCCAAGGTATATGTATGTATATTGTGGAGGCAATACACCAAGTTAAGCCTATGCAGAGCATACTCCTTAAGCAAAATAAAGGACAGAAAAACTAAGATATTTTTCTATCTTTCAGCTTTATAGATTAGTAACATACCATGAAAGCCTCCTATCCTTCTCACTCCTATCTGTTTACTTAAAACTCTGACTCCATTCATAATTTAAGCATGCATTACCACAGCAGGCGGACGTAATAAGCTATCTCCTGGTCCCGTTTGCCACAATCAATCTCTTGGGTGAGTATATGTTAAGTTCTCTTCCTCCGTTATTCTACCAGTAAGAGGCAGTTGACGCCTCCTTATCTGCCTCTAGAGATCGTTATATTACTTTAACTTCACTCCTGGGGGTCGTTAGGGAGCGCGCACGACCTCCTGGTCATGTGTAAATGTACCAAGAGTCCCTTCACTACTTCTGTACACATTAACACTGTTGACTTCTTAACAACTAGTCCTCTCACTTTTCCCCTCAGGCGAATCCAATTCCTAAGCATCACACTCCTGGACATACTTTTCTTGTGTTTTGCAAATTTATAAGTGAATTCACATTATCACTTTGCCTTCTTGATGTCTTGTCCTCGCATTTTTTGCTTCCCCTCACACGAGAACAATCTCCTAACACTCTACTCCTTCATTTGCTATCCTCTTGTTTTGTTTTGTTCCGGTTTTACTTCACGGACTCCCTTTTCAACCAAGGGCTAGGACGGTTGCCTTCTAGGGAAGAGACTTGTTTTGGCAGATGTAATCGTTACCCTGAGTGCATGCCCTTGCTAAGCTCAGACTATTTATGAAATTCATTACTCTAATTTTTTTTTTCATTCCTGTATATATAAACATAGTCCACCACATCTGTTCTTTCACATTATGTACATAATCGACTGCAAAGTCATATCGTCCCACTCCCCTATATTGCAAATCTATGAATATATTCTGTCAAATCTTAGATACATATTCAGTTTATATGAACGTTTTTCTAGCACGTCTCGTACTTTAACATAACCACAAGCCTTAGCTATCATGTCTGCCCCTTTTACATAACTAACTTTCTTTCTACAACGTTCGTCCATTATTCTTTATCTGTCATTTCTCCCATGTGTCTTTTTTTTTTTAGATTCTCCACACACGGATGGGTGGAAAGGGTCATGGAGGACCCATAGGGCGGTCACCAGCCGGCACAGGCCCCAACCCCCTACTGTGGTGTCCAGCCAGAGCAGTAACGTCCCCAATAAACAGCTTAAACTCTCTTGTCTGGACGAGGCGCGATCCGTCGACCTCGCGAATGCTAGGCCAGCGCATTACCACTGTACTAGCCAGGAGGCTATATTTGTGTCCTTTTATGTAATCATATGCCCCTCCTGCCATGTCCGTCCATTTAGAAAACGATTTGACATTTTTACCATATCCTTTATAATGTTATATATTCCTCTTTCAGCAATGACCTCCCTTTAACATCATTACGTGTCATTTTTACAATGTTTGTCCTTTTCTATGACAAGCTGGCCTGTTTACCGCGTTTATGTGTTTATATAACTATTTGCCCTTTCTACCATGTATGTTCTTAAGATAACAAACGACCCTCCCTACCATGACTGGCCCTTACAGAGCTATCTGCTCTATATGCCACGACTTTCATCTTTTATTACTGTATGGAAGCTTGTCTACAGGAAATAACATTACGCACAGGTGCGTACATGTAATTACCTAATTGTGCTTGCGATAAAGAGCCCTATGCTCGTTAGTCCTCGTGTCCTGGTCAGTTCTATGTTTGTACTCAGGCTTATCATATTTGTCCTTCAAACTATGAATTGAGTTAGCATTAACTACCTCCTCGCTCAGCGAATTCCAATAAGCAACCACTCTTTACACTAAAAAAGTACTTCCTTACATCCTATAAAGACGTTTTCTCATGAAGCTTCAAACTGTGACTTCTAGTTCTAAAGCCAGCCACATCAAAATATAGATCATGAAGGAATTTAAAAACCATCACCATATCCCCACTTATTCTTCCAGTTTTGTGTGATGGTAAGTCAAATTCCTTCAGCCTCTCCTCATAACTGAGATTTCATTTTTCTGGCACCCAGTAACGTTGCATGTCTTTGAACTTTTCCCAGTGTATTTATGTGCTATTTAAGACGAATTCCAAAAGAGTGCTGGATATTCAAGCTATGGCCTCACATGAGACACATAAATATTTCTGAATATTTCCTTGTCCATGTGTCTGAAGACTACCCTTGCATTTATATGTATATCTGAAGACAAATCTGCCAGTATGTTTACTCCTAGATGTTGATGCTCTGCTCCTGCTATTGAGTATTCAAGCTTTAGCCCTCTCACACTTGTACTCATGCTCATGACCACTTATGGCGAGAATAGGTGGAAATTTCTTGGAATGGCTAAAAACTTTCATAGAAGGAAGGGAACAGAGGGTTAGAGTAAGAAACTTAGTGTCTGAATGGAGAAGAGTTAGTAGGGATGGAGTACCACAGGATGCAGTTTTAGGGCCAATTCTGTTTCTTGTATATGTAAATGACCTACCAGAGTCTGTAAACTCATTCATGAATATGTTTGGAGATGATGCTAAGATTTTGAAGAAAGTAAGAAACGAGAACAATGGTAGAGAACTTCAGGAGGACCTAAATAGTCTGCATGAGTGGTCAGAAAAGCGACTAATGACATTCTCTTGTAGGATGTAAGGAAGTACCTTTTTACTGTAAGAGTAGCCGATAATTGGAATTCTTTAAGCGAGGAGGTAGTTAATGCTAACTCAGTCCATAGTTTTAATTACAAGTATGATAAGAATCACTAAGTACAAAATGGAACCGACCAGGGAAGTTACGGGAAGATACGAGCTTGAGGCTCTTCCCCGTAAGCACAATCAGATATTTACAATTAGGTACATTACATACATACATACATACATACATACATACATACATACATGCAAAGAAGTGTTCATTAGATGATACAGAACACAGGAAGAGATGGGAAAGATCAAAAACTTGTTGCAAGAGGCAAGAAGGTTAAATGATGAAAGAAATGAAGAAGAGAAGAAAAATTTTCGTTACAGAATACTTCCAGACAAAGGGGAGATAAAGAAGATAATGACAGAAGATCAGGGGATGGGGCCTCATTAAGATTGTTATACACAAATGCTGATGGATTAGCTGGTAAGGCAGTAGAATTAAAAGATAGGATTCACAACAGTAAGGCAGATATAGTAGCAATTACAGAGACTAAGTTGAGTGAGGACATAAACAGTGTCACAGTTTTTCCTAAGGGCTTCAGAATACTAAGGGTCGAAAGATCTGAGAGGACTGGTGGAGGGATAGCACTGCTCATAAGTGAGAGGATTCAAGTTGAAGAAATAAACTTGGCTATAGAAAGTGAGTTCAGGGAATTTCTTGTTGCTCGCATAAATACTGGGTCAGAGAGCATTATAATAACTGTTGTATACAACCCACCAAGGAACCAAAATAGGCTTGAAATTTATGAGGAAAGTCATATAGGTACTATTGAAGTCATAAACTCAGTTGTTAACATGGCACGGGAGAAAAAATGTAGGATTTTGATTATGGGAGACTTTAATCATAAAGAGATAGATTGGATAAATCTTGACCCACACAGTGGTGAGGACTCATTTGGGGCAAGATTCCTAGATTGCGTACAAGGGAATTTCCTACACCAACATGTAATGGAACCAACAAGAGCCAGGGGTGGGGATGAGCCATCACTACTTGATCTAGTGTTCACAGATAATGTGTTGGATATTGAAAATATTGAGTATGAACCACCAATTGGAAAGAGTGACCACTGTGTGTTGTTGATGGAGTATATCATTGAAGACATTCTTCCTGAGAGTAGAGGCACTGAGGACATGAGGAGGAACTATCCGAAAGGAGATTACATCAAAATGAATGAGCTTTTTGCAGTTATTGACTGGAGAACCTTATTTTGCAACAAATCTGTACAAGAAATGTATGACATCTTTTGTGAGAAATATGGGAAGATAGTAGATTGCTGCATACCTGTCACCAAAGTAGGTGTAATTCATGCCAGAGAGAAATGGTTCGATAATGGGTGTAAAAGAGCTAAGGAGTGGAGAGACAAATGCTGGAAAAGGTATAGGAGGAGAAAAAACATAAATGCCTGGCAAACCTACAAAAGAGCAAGAAATGACTACCTAAGTAAAAGGAGAGAGGCAGAGAGAGATTATGAGAGGGACATCACCAGGAAGGCTAAAGAAAATCCCAAGCTTTTCCACAGCTTTATCAGAGGAAAACTGAAGGTAAAAGAACAGGTTTTAAGGCTAAAGAGAGCGGATGGAAGCATCACTGAGACGGACGGAGAGATCTGCAAAGAATTGAACAAGGAGTTTCAGTCAGTATTTACAGTAGAAAATACCCCACCCCCTCAGATTGCAGTGATAGAAGCTCAAGGGCCGGTATTAGAGAACATCAACCTTACAGCCACAGAGGTATGCAAAGCGCTGATGGATTTAGATGTTCATAAAGCTACAGGTCCTGATGACATATCCCCTCATGTGCTTAAAAAATGCACAAACACAATATCAGTGGCACTAAGTATCATATTTAAGGAGTCACTGGAGTCGGGGGAGATTCCAAGATGCTGGAAACAAGCAAATGTGATACGTATCTTCAAAAAGGGAAGGAGGGATACGGCTCTGAACTATAGACCAGTTTCCTTGACCAGCATAGTTTGCAAACTTATGGAGAAACTACTAAGGAAACATATCTCTCTTCACTTGGAATCCTTCAACTTTTTGTCAGTGAGGCAACATGGCTTCAGAGAAGGAAGATCAACAGTAACAAACTTATTAGAATTTTATGATGAGGTAAGCCAAATCTTACAGGAAAGAGAGGGCTGGGCAGATTGCATATTCCTAGACTTCCAGAAAGCGTTTGACACTGTTCCACATGGGAGACTTATTAGGAAGCTGCAATCAATGGCTAGAATAGGTGGAAATGTCTTGGAATGGATAAAAACTTACTTAGAAGGAAGGGAACAGAGGGTTAGAGTAAGACACTCAGTGTCTGAATGGAGAAGAGTTAGTAGTGGAGTTCCACAGGGTTCAGTTTTAGGGCCACTTTTGTTCCTTGTATATGTAAATGACCTACCAGAGTCTGTAAATTCATTCATGAATATGTTTGCAGATGATGCAAAGATTGTGAAGAAAGTAAAAAACGAGAACAATGGTAGAGAACTTCAGGAGGATCTAAATAATCTGCATGAGTGGTCAGAAAAGTGGCTAATGAAATTCAATACCTCAAAATGTAAGGTAATGAGAATGGGTACAAGTGCAAGAAGGCCCAAGCTTGACTACTCGGTGGCTGGAGTACAACTTCAAGAGACAGAAAATGAGAGAGATCTAGGAGTAAACATACTGGCAGATTTGTCTCCAGAAATACATATAAATGGCGTAGTAAGGGCAGCATATGCATTCTTATCAAATGTAAGGGTAGCCTTCAGGCACATGGACAAGGAAATGTTCAGAAATATTTATGTAACCTATGTGAGGCCAAAACTCGAATATGCAGCCCCCTTTTGGAATCCGCACTTGAAAAAGCACATAGCTAAGCTTGAAAAAGTTCAAAGACATGCCACGAAACTGGTGCCAGAAATACGCAATCTCGGTTATGATGAGAGGCTGAGGGAATTAGACTTGCCATCACTCGAAGCTAGAAGAGTAAGGGGGGATATGGTGACAGTCTTTAAATTCCTTCATGGTTATGATAGAGTGGATAGGGATCGATATTTCGATATGGCTGGCTCTAGAACTAGAGGTCATAGTTTGAAGCTTCGTAAGAAAACTTGTTTGCAGGATGTAAGGAAATACTTTTTCAGTGTAAGAGTAGTTGATAATTGGAATTCGCTAAGCGAGGAGGTAGTTAATGCTATCTCAATCCATAGTTTTAAGGACAGGTACGATAAGTATCACTAAGTCTAAAAATGGAACCGATCAGGAGACGGGAAGATACGAGCTTTGGGCTCTTTCCCGTAAACACAATTAGGTAATCACAATTAGGTAATCACATACATACATATAAACATACATACCGTCTATGTGAGGGTTCAAAAACCTTAGATGAAAAAAAGGTAGGGTTGGAGAAAGAAACGTTATATATACTTTTACTCCATGAAGAAAAAAGTAAAATACTTTTCATGTCATAAATTTATGTTCATAAAATAAGAATTTTCTATACTAGAGGAAGTCACATATATCAAGTGCTCTTCTTTGTAAGCTCATTTTTTTATTTTTATCTTTTGAGATCTAGAATAGCTGGAATATCTATGTTCCATTGTTAAGCGTACTTTTTGCATATATTATTATTATTATTATTATTATTATTATTATTATTATTATTATTATTATTATTATTATTATTATTATTATTATTATTATTATTATAAAACACCCAAAGCAAGTAAGTTCAAGTCACCCTCACCCGTTACGAAAGAGATTAAATTTTCTCTTAATCTTGTATAGGATGTGGAAACAGCAGAACAAAACAAATAGAACAGGCAATCATATATGTCTCTCCTTCAGTTCAGCTCAACAGTTTATGCATACACACACAAACACACACACATACACACACACGCGCGCGCACACAATTAGGTAATCACAATTAGGTAATCACATACACACAAACACATGCAAAGGGGAGATAAAGAAAACAATGAAAGAAGATTAGGGTATGGGGCCTTAATAAGATTGCTGTACACAAATGCTGATGGAATAGCTGGTAAGGCAGTAGAAGTAAAAGATAGGATTCACAACAATAAAGCAGATATAGTAGCGATTTACAGAGACTAAGTTAAGTGAGGACATAAACAGTGTCACAGTTTTTCCTAAGGGCTTCAGAATATTAAAGGTTGAAAGGGCTGAGAGGACTGGTGGAGAGATAGCACTTCTCATAAGTGAAAGATTTCAGGTTGAAAAAATAAACTTTGCTATAGAAAGTGAGTTCAAGGAATTTCTTGTTGCTCGCATAAATACTGGGTCAGAGAGCATTATAATAACTGATGTATATAACCCCCAAGGAACCAACATAGGCTAGAAGTTTATGAGGAAAGTCATATA
This sequence comes from Halocaridina rubra, assembly GCA_037179515.1. NCBI lineage: Eukaryota > Metazoa > Arthropoda > Malacostraca > Decapoda > Atyidae > Halocaridina > Halocaridina rubra. The sequence continues at coordinate 9,685 of JAXCGZ010022702.1, read as the reverse complement.
GGTACTATTGAAGTCATAAACTCAGTTGTTAACATGGCACGGGAGAGAAAATGTAGGATTTTGATTATGGGAGATTTTAATCATAAAGAGATGGATTGGATAAATCTTGGCCCACACAGTGGGAGGACTCATTCGGGGCAAGATTCTTATATTACATACAAGGGAATTGCCTACATCAACATGTACTAGAACCAACGAGGGCCAGGCGGGCGATGAGCCATCACTCCTTGATCTAGTATTCACAGATGAAGTGTTGGGTATTGAAATAAATTGAGTATGGATCACCAATTGGAAAGAGTGACCACTGTGTGCTGTTGATAGAGTATATCATTGAAGATGTTCTGCCTGAAAGTAGAGGCACTGACGATACAAGAAGGAACTGTCCGAAAGGAGATTACATCAAAATTAATTAGCTTTTTGCCATTATTGACTGGATACCTTCCACCAAAATAGTAGTTATTCATGTCAGAGAGAAATGTTTCAATAATGAGTGTAAGAGAGCTAAGGAGTAGAGAGACAAATGCTGGAAAAAGCATAGGAGGAGAAAAAGCATAAATGCCTCTCAGACTTTAAAAAGAGCAAGAAGTGATTACATAAGTAAAAGAAGTGAGGCAGAGAGAGACTATGAAAGGGGTATCACCAGGGAGGCCAAAGAGAATCCCAAGCTTCTCCACAGCTTTATCATAGGAGGACTGAAGGTCAAAGAACAGATTTCAAAGCTATACAGTGGTGATGGACGCATCATTGAAAAGGATGAAGAGATCTGCAAAGAACTGAACAAGGAGTTTCAGTCAGTATTTACAGCATAAAATACCTCACCCCCTAAAGAAGCAGGCTTATAAGATATGGTTGCAGAGACGTATGAAAGGTATTGTGCAAAGAGAAGCTTAGCTAAGCACATGGTGAGGGAGGCAAAGAGAGAAACGGATGTAAGGTGGGACAAATGCTTGTCTGAGAATTTAGAAAGGAGTAAAAAGATGTTTTGGAAGGAAGTGAAAAGAGTGAGGAAATGTGAATGTGGTATGAGGGAGGGGGTAAAAGGAGCAGATGGGCAACTGCTAGTGGATGAAATAAAGGTGAGAGAGAGAGATGGACTGAATATTTCAAGAACCTGCTGAATTAGTAAAATGATAGAGAGGCAGAGATGATGGCTTCGGAAAACGAATGGAGAATGCCAATGTTAGGAGATGAGAATGAAAGAGAAATAACAAAAAAGAGGTACATTTAGCACTGAGAGCAACGAAAGCAGGTAAAGCACCAGGGATAGATGGGTGCCATGCTGAATGCTTGTCAAAAGGTGGGGAGATTTTAGTAGTATGGATAGTTAGGTTGACGAATGTATGTTTCAGGAAAGGTAGAGTCCCAGTTGATTGGAGGAGTGCATGTGTAGTACCTACAGGAAACATGACCAATTGTATTATTATTATTGCGATTTTTTATTAATATTTTTGCGATTTACATGCCAGTACTTATAATAAATAACACCAGTTTAATTACTATTTCCCCATTGACTAAAGCTGTATTTACTCTCCATTACACATTCTATTTGCCAGTTGCAATCCTGACATCACATGGTAAATACCTTATTTGCGCAAGTCATTACATACAGAAAATAGGAGGCTGGCCCATGGCACAAACCGCCCGTTGCAATACTACAGCTGAAGGGTCTTGTGGACTTAAATAAGACTGTCCAGGACAGTTTGATGTTAAGTATTCCTTCAGATACTGTTCTCTTTCTATTCCTACATCAACACCGAATATTCTTGGATATTCGTTGACATGTCTTATTATCCCTTCACATCTGACAAGCCACAATACACTCCTCATCTCTGTTTCTCTCTATATTTTCTTTGTGCCCATGCCCGATGAAGGCAGATTTATTTTATTTTTGGCCCGTCCTGGTGTCACAATCATAAAAAAAAAATGGGATTGTCTATATTTTAATTAGAAAATTGCTCTATTAGCAAATTCCATTAATTACATATATTAAATTGGAATAATGTAATTTGTAAATTCCAGTACATATTAAATAGGAATGCCCTATTTGGAAATCACAGCATGTTCAGTAGATGCGAGATATTTGCATAGTGTAAATAGATATTACTCTATTTGCAAACTCCTATACTTACACTCAGTGGGACATGTCGAATCTGCAAACTGGAGTACCTTAAATAAATTAAACCAATTTCCTCACTACTATGTATTCTCTATAATAACTATATATTGTCAAATAGTTTTCCTATTTCCAAATTCCAATGGCTAAAATGGCAATTTCCCTATTTACATACACTAATATCTACTGGAAATGAAAAATAATTACCATACTTTTATCCATTATCTTCTCTATCTACTAATGCTACTGACTAAAAAAAAAATGCTCAAATTATACTTTCCAACATTTACTGGAATGTGGAACAATAATCCTACTATTATCTATTATGTTTACTCCTATGAAAAGATCATCATATTCCCAGTTTGCTAATTCCAGGACCCCCGGTTAATGGCTAATTACCCCGTTTGGACATTCCAGTGCCTACAGTAATGAAGACCAGTTAATTTATTAATCTCATATTCTCCATCCACTCAAATCTTCATTATATATTCAAGTACTTATTTTTTTTATTTACCATCACCCTATTTTTTTGTAATAATGGGACGAAATTAATCAAAATCTTTTCCAGGCTCTCTCTTCCATTCTGTGAGAGGGAATGTGAAGGGCTCTTAGTGCCAGAGTTCCGGTGGCACTACTGTCAACCCTTGGTACAATTTATGGATACGAATGGCACTCCTCCACTTGTCCCAAGGGGAGGGGGTTATATCAGGCTGGGGTGGGGTGGGGTAGGGAGGTTTGATTCAAGCCAATAACCTCACTTTTTTTTCTCATTTCTCGTTCTCTTTAATCTTGCTTTATTCCAATTATCTGTTCTATTATTCATTTCTTTATATTTATTCTTCGTTGTTTATCATATTCACAGTCTGTGCATATTTTTATTTTTTTTATTATTGCTCTGTCTCTTTATTATCACTTCTGTCTAATTATGTTTTAACAATTCTTTTCTTTTTCTTTATTTTTTCGTCATTTACCAATTTCTCATTCCATGTTTATATTTTTTTATATATTTCTCGTTTTTTTCTACATTTGTTTTTATTTCACTTGTTTTTCTATAAGTCATTTCTTTTTCTTGATGCCTCGCAGTTTTCCATACTCTTCTGCCACATATAAGTTTTATGCATTTTCTCTTTTTTTCTTTTGCTATTGTTTTATTCCATATATATATTTTTTTCTTAATCCTCTATATTCCTTTCATTTTTATTCCTTCATCCTTATTTCTCTTTCTTATCTTCTCTTTTCCATTCATTTTTATTTTCTTATCCTTATTTTACTCTAATGATATTCTATCAATCTTTTTTTTACCCTAATTCAGCTTTTTTTTTCAATATTCTCTTGATTTATTGGATTTTTTCTCTTTTCAATCTCATTTTGAGCTCTTATTTTTGTCTCATCCCAAGATTCCTTATCTTGTACTTGTACTTGTACTTGTTCTTGTACTTTGAGGATAAGCCTTTGTAACGGCTCCTCTATTACTTACTTATAGTGTCTTGTACTTTGAGGATAAGCCTTTGTAACGGCTCCTCTATTATTTAATTATAGTGTCTTATACTTTGTGAATAAGCCATTGTAACGGCTCCTCTATTACTTACTTATAGTGTCTTGTACTTTGAGAATAAGCCTTTGTAACGGCTCCTCTATTATTTAATTATAGTGTCTTGTACTTTGTGAATAAGCCTTTGGAACGTCTCCTCTATTACTTACTTATAGTGTCTTGTACTTTTAGAATAAGCCTTTGTAACGGCTCCTCTATTATTTAATTATAGAGTCTTGTACTTTGAGAATAAGCCTTTGGAACGTCTCCTTTATCACTTACTTATAGTGTCTTGTACTTTGAGAATAAGCCTTTGTAACGGCTCTTCTATTATTTAATTATAGTGTCTTGTACTTTGAGAATAAGCCTTTGGAACGTCTCCTTTATCACTTACTTATAGTGTCTTGTACTTTGAGAATAAGCCTTTGTAATAGCTCTTCTATTATTTAATTATAGTGTCTTGTACTTTGAGGATAAGCCTTTGCAACGGCTCCTTTATCACTTACTTATAGTGTGTTGTACTTTGAGGATAAGCCTTTGTAATGACTCCTCTATTATTTAATTATAGTGTCTTGTACTTTGAGAAGAAGCCTCTGTAACGGCTCCTCTATTATTTAATTATAGTGTCTTGTACTTTGAGAATAAGCCTTTGTAACGGCTCCTCTATTATAGTGTCTTTTTTTTTCTACCAACATTATTTGCGCTGTTCCATTCTCATTTCACTTTGATTTCTTTTTCTATATTACTTTATTCTAATTATTTATACTCTTCTTCCAATATCCATTGTTTCCATTAATATTTACCTTTTTACAGCTTTCATATTAAGCGTTTTTTTTTTCTTTTTCTCTGGTTACAAATGAGTTATTGCCTATATATTTTCCTTTTTCATTTACATTTTCATATTTTCGTTTTAGTCCAAAGTACTTTTTGGCTATTTAATTAATAACTATTCCACTTATTTCTCCATTTTCTGGTTTCATTCCGCTCTTTCTATATACATATTATTTTTTATTTCTCGTAGTTCTCTCTTTTATCCAGATTACATCTGCCAAAACAAGTCCTTCGCAAGAACGCAACCGCCCTAGCCCTTAGTAGAAAAGGGAGTTCGTGACGTAAAACCGAAACCAACCATGACGTCTTTACCAATTATATTCTTTCATTTCTCTCCAATCTTTCTCCAATAGACGGCATTTTCTGAAGTAGAAAACTTATATATACAGTGTAGATTTCTCTGGGATTTCCTGTATATATGCAAAATAAAAATGCAGCCAAATCAATTTAATGCCACTCCCAATCTCCAATAAATGGAGAGAGTTGGCGTCAAAAAGGACATTTTGAGGTCTCATTTAGCCAAAACCAAAATAGTCTCTAAATCGCTAGTGAGAAACAGTGACCCCATATAATGAGGGAAAAGCGGACACTAAAGAATACACTGCTATATAAGTCATGGATGTCGCAATCCCGTCAAAAGAGGGCATCCAGCTATTAATCTTTCAGTCAAAACCAACACTAGTATGCAAAAAATACAGATAACAGTGACCCAATAAGAACATGGGAAAAGCTGACGACAACGAATATGCAGTTTATATATATATATATATATATATATATATATATATATATATATATATATATATATATATATATATATATATATATATATATATATATATATATATATATATATATATATATATATATATATATATATATATATATATATATATATATATATATATATATATATATATATATATATATATATATATATAATATATATATATATATATATATATATATATATATATATAAATGTATATATATATATATATATATATATATATATATATATATATATATATATATATATATATATATATATATATATATATATATATATATATATATATATATATATATATATATATATATAAGATAAAATAACTGATCGCATATCCTGAGAATAATCATCAAAATCAGATTTGGGAATCTGTCATTTTCATTTTTCTTCTCTTATTTTATGTTTTTCTTCCTTTTCAGAAAACAAGTTAGAATGTAAATGTTGGCTAAAATGTCAAGTGGTGACAGGCGGCTCCATATTTTGCCACAATTTATCCCGCATAATTTACATTGGGCGAAAAATAAGTCCCATGAGAGGGACCTGCAATAGACAGGTATATTGTCCATTTAGTTGCATTTGAGATCCCATGGAAGGCAGTCACTTACGCCCAAAATGGCTTCTTAGAACCAAAATCATTGGCCCAATTCGTATTTTCTGTTGCGGGAGAAATGGATACGCAAGTTGAAAACTGCCTCTCCCCCCCTTCCATTACCTTTACCTCTCTCTCTCTCTCTCTCTCTCTCTCTCTCTCTCTCTCTCTCTCTCTCTCTCTCTCTCTCTCTCTCTCTCTCTCTCTCTCTCTCTGGCTACATTTACAAGCGCAGAAACTGTACACGCGTGCACGTATGTATATGCATGCTTCATTTGCAGTTCATCATCTTAAAGGAAAACAATGATTAACCTTCCCATATGTCCATATCTCTCTCTCTGTCAAGAACACCCATGCACACCCATAATCGTCATATATACATATATAAATATACACACGCACACACACGCAAAAGAGTGGGGAAATAGAGTATGGGGATGTAGAAGGGAAATGGTGAGGGTGGAAGAGTTGAAAAAGCCAGAGAGAAGACAGGAATATCAGGACAGGTTGAAAGTGGCATATGACAGGGTGAAAGAAAGAGAAGTTGGGGAGTTAGAGGAGTAATGGGTGTTGATAAAAAGAATGTTTTGTGGGACATGCAAGTGATGTGTGTGCAAAGAGGTTTGTTGGAGGTGGCATGAGGAGGGGCAGCGAGTGGTGGAATGAAGGGGTGAAAATGAAGGTGGAAGAGAAAAAGAGGGCTTTTGAGGAATGGCTGCAGTGTAAAAGTAGGGAGAAGTATGAAAGATATAGGGAAAAAATGTGGAAACCAAGCGGAAGGTAGAGGAAGAGAAGAGGTTGGCAAATGTTAGGTGGGGACAGGATTTTAGTAGGTCATATGAGGAGAATAAAAAGAAGTTTTGGAAAGAACTGAAGAGAGTAAGGAAGGGTGGATCAAGGATGGAAGAGACAGTGAAAGATGTGAATGAACAGATGTTAAGAGGGAACGATGCAAGGTAAATATGGGCAGAATATATTGAGTGCTTACTGAATGTTGAGGAAGATAGAGAGGCAGCTATAGTGGCAGTGGGGGGTGTTCAAGAGCCAGTAATGGGAGATGAAAATGAGGGAGAGATTGCAAGAGAGGAGTTGAAAAGGGCATTGTATTAAGGAAAAGCAGGTAAAGCACCTGGAATGGATGGTGTGAGAGTGGAAATGTTGAAAGAAGGGGGTGTGACTGCATTGGAATGGTTAGTGAGAGTGTTTAATATAAGCTTTATGTTGTCAATGGTGGCAGTGGAATGGGTGATTGCTAGTATAGTGCCCCTATACAAAGGTAAGGGAGATGTGTATGAATGCAGTAATTTTAGGGGTATAAATTTGTTGAGTGTGGTAGGAAAAGTGTATGGTAGGATACTGGTTAATAGGATTAGGGATAAGACAGAAAATTTGATCGCAGAAGTGCAGAGTGGTTTTAGGAGAGGTAGAGTTGGAAAAATCAGATTTTTATAGTTAGGCGGTTATGTGAGAAATATTTAGCAAAGGGTAAGGATGTGTATTTTGCATTTTTGAATCTGGAGAAAGAGTATGATAGAGTTGATAGAGAGGCAATGTGGAATGTTTTGAGATTATATGGAATTAATGGTAAATTGTTGCATGCAGTGAAGAGTTAGTATGAGGGCACTAGAGCTTGTGTTAGGGTAGGAAATGAAGTGAGTGAGTGGTTTCCAGTGAGTATGGGACTGAGACAGGGATGTGTTATGTCACCATGGCTGTTCAATTTGTATATTGATGGAGTCGTAAGAGAGGTGAATGAGCGAGTGCGTGGTCGAGGTTTGAGAATGGTAGCTGGGGATGATAACGAGTGGGAGCTGAATCAGTTGCTGTTTGCAGATGATACTGTGGTGGTGGCAAATTCAGAGGAGAAGCTGTGTCAGTTAGTGTCAGAATTTGGAATGGTGTGTGAGAGAAGGAAGTTTGCGAGTGAGTGTGGGAAAGAGTAAGGTTAAGAGGTGTACAAGAAATGAGGATGGCGCTGGATTGAATGCTATGTTGAATGGAGAGACTCTTGAGGAAGTTGATCAGTTTAAGTATTTAGGCTCGGTTATAGCTGCAAATGGTGGAGTGGAAGCAGATGTGTGTCAAAGAGTGAATGAAGGATGTAAAGTGTTGGGTGCAGTGAAAGGAGTGATGAAGAATAAAGGGTTGGAAATGAATGCTATGAAAAATTTGTATGAGAAAGTGGTTGTGCCAACTGTGATGTATGGATCAGAGTTATGGGGTATGAAAGTAAGTGAGAGACGGAAACTAATGTGTTTGAGATGAAATGCCTGAGGAGTATGATTGGTGTATCTCGATTGGATAGGGTATACTTACTACTTTATTATTAACATTATTGTTAACATTTTTATTACAGCATTATTATTTTCTATGAAAGCTACATTTAATTTAACTATATGTCTAACCCTCTTATTTATTAGTTTAATTACATGTCTACTTGTAAGTTACTATTAATGTTGAATAATCATTGTACAAAAATGGAAATTAATGTTTTGATTTGATTTGATTTGATTTGAAGTGGTGAGAGCAAGAACGAGTGTGAGGAGAGAATTTGCAGCCAGAGTAGATATGAATGTTCTGATATGGTTTGGTCATGTGGAAAGGATGGATGATGAAAGACTGCTGAAAAATGTGATAAATTCGAGAGTTCATGGGTTAAATGCTAGAGTGAAGCCTAGGTTTGAGTGGATGGATGGAGTAAGGAGAGCCCTGAATGATAGGAGGATGGAAGTGAGGGAAGCAAGTTAGCGTGCTAGGAATAGGAATGAGTCGCGAGCGATTGTGACGCAGCAATGATGGGCATCTGCTGTTACCACGGGGTTGCATCTTACAGAGGTAGCCCTGTGGTAAGGGCAGCAGGAGAGTTGGCATTCATGAAGCGACATAGGTTGTGGAAGAGCCGGGAGGATGGGCTGTGGCATTCCAGCAGTGCCATCTGAACGGTTGCTAGCTCCCTCGTCATTGCCCATTGAGTAAGTAATCTCCTTATCATTTTCATTTTTGATGCTGGCTACCCTCCAGTTAAAGGGGGGAAACAGCCAAGGGTACATATATATATATATATATATATATATATATATATATATATATATATATATATATATATATATATATATATACACATATACAAGCAAAATGGTAGCGTCTGCGACTCTGAGGCGGCAGGTCGAGGGTTCGCGCCCCATCACGGACTGAGGTTAGTAAGGGCATACACTCAGGGTGACGATTACATCTGCCAAAACAAGTCCTTCGTAAGAAGGCAACCGTCCTAGCCCTTAGTAGAAAAGGGAGTTCGTGACGTAAAACCGAATCCAATCCATATACATATATACCAAGAGAGAGAGAGAGAGAGAGAGAGAGAGAGAGAGAGAGAGAGAGAGATCCTTTTTTGGCACTGACCTACTGTTGGCACCATTTCCAAAGGTCACTATATCACATGCCAGGGTGACAATTCATTAGAAAAATGGGCGGAAAATGCCACTTGACTACGCGAAGTCCTTTAAGAATAAATAACTGTGGATCTAAAAGTCTCTCTCTCTCTCTCTCTCTCTCTCTCTCTCTCTCTCTCTCTCTCTCTCTCTCTCTCTCTCTCTCTCTCTCTCTCTCTCTCTCTCTCTCTCTCTCTCTCCTCTCTCTCTCTCTCTCTTACTCTTTCTGTGTCTCTCTCTGTCTTGCTGTCTGTCTCTGTGTTTGCATATTTGGAACTATTTTATTTGTTTAATGTTAAAGACCTAAATTGCTCCCTATGTAATGTTGTTTTGTTGGTGTTCCGGCTTTACGTCTACGGACTCCCTTTTCTACTAAGGGCTAGGACGGTTGCCTTCTTACGAA
>JAXCGZ010022701.1:167500-177566 GCA_037179515.1 Halocaridina rubra | reverse complement strand
CACACATCTGCTTCACTCCACTATTTGCAGCTATAAACGAGCCTAAATATTTTAACTGATCAACTTCCTCAAGTGTCTCTCCATTCAACATAACATTCAATCCAGCGCCATCTTCATTTCTTGTACACCTCATAACCTTACTCTTTCCCACATTCACTAACAACTTCCTTCTCTCACACACCATTCCAAATTCTTACACTAACTGACATAGCTTCTCCTCTGAATCTGTCACCACCACAGTATCATCTGCAAACAGCAATTGATTCAGCTCCCACTCTATATCACCCCCATCTACCATTCTCAAACCTCGACCCCACGCACTCGCTCATTCACCTCTCTTACAACTCCATCAATATACAAACTGAACAGCCATGGTGACATCACACATCCCTGTCTCAATCCACACTCACTGGAAACCACTCACTCACCTCATTCCCTACCCTAACATAAGCTCTACTGCCCTTATACAAACTCTTCGCTGCTTGCAACAGCTTAACATCAATTCCGTATAACCTCAAAACATACCACATTGCCTCTCTATGAACTCTATCATACGCTTTCTCCACATCCAAAAATGCAAAATACACATCCTTTATCTAATAAATACTATGAAGCTTTTTGGAAAGAGGTGGATAATAATAATAATAATAATAATAATAATAATAATAATAATAATAATAATAATAATAATAATAATAATAATGATAATAATAATAATAATAATAATAATAATGATAATAATAATAATAAACAGTGCATAATAATAATAATAATAATAATAATAATAATAATAATAATAATAATAATAATAATAATAATAATAATAATAATAATAATTAATTCATTTACCTTGGCTGTTTCCCCCTTTAATTGGGGGGTAGCCGACATCAAGAAAGGAAAACAAATAGGGGGACTACTTTGCTCTATGGGCAATGACGAGGGAGCTAGCGAACGTTCAGATGGCACTGCTGGAGTGCCACAGCCCTTCCTCCAGGCTCTTCCACAACCTGTGTCGCTTCACAACTGCCAGCTCCTCCTACTGCCCCTACCACAGGGTTACCTCTGTAAGATGCAGCCCTGTGGTAACAGCAGATGCCCATCAGAGCCGCGTCACAATCGCTCGCCACTCATTCCTATTCCTAGCACGCTCGCTTGCTTCCCTCACATCCATCCTCCTATCATTCTGGGCTCTCCTTACTCCATCCATCCATCCAAACCTAGGCCTCCCTCTAGCATTTCTCCCATCAATTCTCGCATTCATCACCTTTTTCAGCATCCTTTCATCACCCATCCTTTCCACATGGCCAAACCATCTCAGAACATTCATATCTACTCTGGCTGCAATTTCTCTCCTCACACCCGTTCTTGTTCTCACCACTTCATTCCTAACCCTATCCAATCGAGATACACCAATCATACTCCCCAGGCATTTCATCTCAAACACATTTAGTTTCCGTCTCTCACTTACTTTCATACCCCATAACTCTGATCCATACATCACAGTTGGCACAACCACTTTCTCATACAAAACTTTCTTAACATTCACTTCCAACCCTCTATTCTTCATCACTCCTTTCAATGCACCCAACACTTTACATCCTTCATTCACTCTGTGACACACATCTGCTTCCACTCCACCATTTGCAGCTATAACCGAGCCTAAATACTTAAGCTGATTAACCTCCTCAAGTGTCTCTCCATTCAACATAACATTCAATCCAGCGCCATCCTCATTTCTTGTATATCTCTTAACCTTACTCTTTCCCACATTCACTCACAACTTCCTTCTCTCACACACCATTCCAAATTCTTACACTAACTGACACAGCTTTTCCTCTGAATCTGCCACCACCACAGTATGATCTGCAAACAGTAACTGATTCAGCTACCACTCGTTATCATCCCCATCTACCATTCTCAAACCTCGACCACGCACTCGCTCATTCACCTCTCTTACAACTCCATCAATATACAAATTGAACAGCCATGGTGACATCACACATCCCTGTCTCAGTCCCACACTCACTGGAAACCACTCACTCACTTCATTCCCTACCCTAACACAAGCTCTACTACCCTCATACAAACTCTTCACTGCATGCAACAGTTTACCATTAATTCCATATAATCTCAAAACATTCCACATAGCCTCTCTATCAACTCTATCATATGCTTTCTCCAGATCCAAAAATGCAAAATACACATCCTTACCCTTTGCTAAATATTTCTCACATAACTGCCTAACTATAAAAATCTGATGTATACAACCTCTACCTCTCCTAAAACCACTCTGCACTTCCGCGATCACATATTCTGTCTTATCCCTAATCCTATTAACCAGTATCCTACCATACACTTTTCCTACCACACTCAACAAACTTATACCCCTAAAATTACTGCATTCATACATATCTCCCTTACCTTTGTATAGGGGCACTATACAAGCAATCACCCAATCCACTGGCACCAATGACAAAATAAAGCATATATTAAACACTCTCACTAACCATTGCAATGCAGTCACACCTCCTTCTTTCAACATTTCCGCTCTCACACCATCCATTCCAGGTGCTTTACCTGCTTCCGCTTCATACAATGCCTTTTTCACCTCCTCTCTTGTAATCTCTCTCTCATTTTCATCTCCCATTACTGGCCCTTGAACCCCTCCCACTGCCACTATAGCTGCCTCTCTATCTTTCTCAACATTCAGCAAGCACTCAAAATATTCTGCCCATCTTTTCCTTGCATCGTTCCCTCTTAACATCTGCCCATTCACATCTTTCACTGTCTCTTCCATCCTCGATCCACCCTTCTTTACTCTCTTCACTTCTTTCCAAAACTTCTTTTTATTCTCCTCATATGCCCTACTAAAATCCTGTCCCCACCTAACATTTGCCAACCTCTTCTCTTCCTCTACCATCCGCTTGGTTTCCACATTTTTCTCCCTATATCTTTCATACTTCTCCCTACTTTTACACTGCAGCCATTCCTCAAAAGCCCTCTTTTTCTCATCCACCTTCATCTTCACCCCTTCATTCCACCACTCGCTGCCCCTCCTCATGCCACCTCCAACAAACCTCTTTCCACACACATCACTTGCATGTCCCACAAAACATTCTTTCATCAACCCCCATTCCTCCCCTAACTCCACAACTTCTCTTTCTTTCACCCTGTCATATGCCACTCTCAACCTGTCCTGATATTCCTGTCTCTTCTGTGGCTTTTTCAACTCTTCCACCTTCACGATTTCCCTTCTACATCCCCACACACTATTTCCCCACTCTTTTGCTACTACCAATTTTGCTTCAACCAAAAAATGATCAGACATCCCAGCAGCCACACCCCTGAATGCATGTACATCTTTCACTCTACCAACCATGATCTTTGCTACCAACACATAATCCATCAATGCTCTTTCTTTCACTCTTCCATTTGCCACTCTCATCCATGTATACTTATTTATTAACTTCTTCTTAAATAAACTATTACCTATCACCAACTCTTGCTCCACACACATATCTAACAGTCTCTCGCCACTCTCATTCCCACCTGGTACCCCATACTTTCCTACAACACCTTCTATCTCTCCATCACCCACTCTGGCATTCAAGTCACCCAACACAACTACATAGTTCCTTCTACTCAGACCATCCACACATCTAGTGTAAACCTAATAATAATAATAATAATAATAATAATAATAATAATAATAATAATAATAATAATAATAATAATAATAATAATAATAATAATAATAATAATAATAATAATAATAATGATAATAATCAGTGTAAACCTAGGATACCATCTTGTTAGTTAGCTAGACACACACAATGGACTTCAAAAACGCAACTGACGCATTACTGTGTATGGCTAGGATCCCATGTGAGATCCTAGCCATACACAGAACCGCGCCAGATGCGTTTATGAAATCTATTTGTGTTTGTCTAGTTAACTAACAATTTGGTATCCTATGTTTACATCAACCCCACTTTTACATCGACCCCACATAAAAGTGGGAAAAGATGTAGACGGAAATTTTTTTTGTTTAAGCTAAATCAGTTGACGGTAATATTGGTTGCCAAGATATTTGTAATATCTTTTCAGATAAATTTCGCTCTATCTTTGATAGGGGAAAGTCAAACAAACAGCAAATGTTAGAACTTCTTCAAGATAGCTGTGGAAAAACTGAAAACTCTGTATTTTGTCATATATATATATATATATATATATATATATATATATATATATATATATATATATATATATATATATATATATATATATATATATATATATATATATATATATATATATATATGTATGCATATATAGATATATATATATATATATATAGATATAGAGACTATATATATATATATATATATATATATATATATATAGATAGAGATATGTAGATATAGATAGATATATATAGATATAGATAGATATCGATATATATATATATATATATATATATATATATATATAGATATATCGGGCAATTAGTATAATCAAAACAGGCATAGGCATTGATGGCAGAGTTGTGTACTTGCTGTGTTCGTCATAGTTTCCGATCACACGATAACTCCTACACTAAAGGATAAATTTGGTGATATACATTGTCCAGATAATTACAGACCTGTGATATTATCCTCAATGTTTCTATAAATTTTTGAATATTGTTTGTTAAGCAAAATGGAACCTGAACGTTTACCCTAGTGATAAAGGGGGTTTACACTAGTCAAACGGTTCGCCGAACGCGGTTCGACAGACAAGTGTTTGAAGTGATGTTCGAACGTGTGAACGGGGTATTTGGTTGTCGAACACGGGACGGCGATATACCACCGTTCACACGTTCGAACATCACTTCAAACACTTGTCTGTCGAACCGCGTTCGACGAACCGTTTGACCGTGTAAACCCCCCCCCCCCCATAGACAACATGGATTTCGCGGAAAGTACTCAACGACAACTGCTTGTTTTGTTTTAAAAGAAACCATAGGTGATTATTTAGTGTCTAAGGCCCGATTTGTTACACAGTGTAAACCTAGGATACCAAATTGTTAGTTAGCTAGACACACACAGATGGATTTCATAAACGCATCTGACGCGGTTCTGTGTATAGGTAGGATCCCGTACGGGATCCTAGCCATACACAGAACCGCGTCAGATGCGTTTGTGAAGTCCATTTGTGTGTGTCTAGCTAACTAACAATATGGTGTCCTAGGTTTACACTCTAAGAAATCGGGCATTTAATATAATTTTCAGACATTTTCATTTTGCTGATACCAAAGTTAAGTTCTTCTTATTCAAGCAATACTGCTTTTGCAGTTTTATGGATGTGACTTATGGTATAATGATAAAGCGTTCTTGAACTGAGCTCACAGCAAGTTGACGTTGGTTACTATAAATTATCGTACCATGAAAATAGCCATTATGCCTGTCAGGATGTACGATAACTAAATTTTGATTCAAATGCAGACTTGTTTTTGGTTGTTCATCAATTCCTGGAGTTATTTTATGAAGTTCATAGATTATTTGTTAATAACCTCACGATTATTAAGGGAGATATAGGATGTATTATTTAAAATACATATATGATGTTCACAGCTTGCTTGATGAAGACATCGAAGCTTAATTAATGCAAGAATTTGTTTTGCTCAAAGTAGGGAGAAGCCATTAAGAATAGCTTGGGCATAATGTTAGTGAACTAATTTAAGTGTATTGTTTAATGACAACCCTTTGTAATTAATTGGTATAATTTAGACCTCACAGTCTTTCCCTTTTCCTTTTAAAGTAGTGTAAAATGGTAATTGCTATACTTTTTAAATGTTATGTTAACCATTTTAAGAATGAGTTTACAGGGATTTTATAATATGCTGTTTTTTTATTTACTAAATATCATTATCTTTTTACGTAAGTACTTGACGCTTTTATTGTATCTTTTTTCTTTTACTTTGTGACGCATGTAATGTTTTTATCCTCAGTCTTTTATTAAACAAGTTAAGTGTGCTTTGCTTTTGAATGGAATATGATTATTTTTAATGTAACATTAATGTAGGTAATACACTTGGATATGAATTGACATATGAATATACATGTTTTATCACAGATTATTCATTATATTCATTTTACGAACCAGTTATGTGTGCTTGCGGTTTTTACTGGAATTATGATTAATATGACGGAATAAGAATTTATGAAATATATATATATATATATATATATATATATATATATATATATACATATCTTTTTTTTATGATTGTGACACCAGGAAGGGCCAAAAAAAAAAAAAAAAAAAAAATCTACCCTCATCGGGCCTGGGCACGAATAAAACAGAGAGAAACAGAGATGGGGAGTATTATGACTGGTTAGATGTGAAAGGACAATAAGACATGTGTAACGAATAGCTAAGCATATTCGGTGTTGATGTAGGCATAGCAAAAGAACCGTAACTGAAGGAAGACTTAACTTCGAACTGTCCTGGACAGTCTTATTTAAGTCCACAAGACCCTAATATATATATATATATATATATATATATATATATATATATATATATATATATATATATATATATATATATATATATATATATATAATTTTTTTTTTTTTTTAAGTGTGACACCGGGACAGGCAGAAACTGCCCTCATCAACAAAGGCCCGGGCACGAGAAAATACCAAGACGAAGGAAAAGAAAAAGGTTAAGGGCAAGGCAGAGATGAGGTAATGTCACACAAAGGAAAACGACAGACAGAAAAAAACAGTCAAAGTACAGAGGACCCAGAGATATGGAGGACTAGGCTCTGAGATGACGATAGATCTGCTTTTTGAAGGATGAAAGGTCATAAGAATTAGGAAAGACAGAAGGAGGAAGAGAGTTCCAGAGTCTGGAGGTAGATGGGAAGAAGCAGTCGCTGCACCGACCAATCCACGAGCTACAAATCTCCACACAGTACCTGTGAGATGAGGCTGCTTGGCGAGTGTTACGCAGCCTCGGCAGTGGAGGAGGGATGCAACTCGCCAACTCATCAGAGCAGCGATGGAAGTAGTAGTGATAGAAAAGCGAAAGGGAAGATACCTTACGGCGAAGAGAGAGAGAATCTAGGTTAGAAGTAAGAGAAGGATCATTAATGAGTCTGACTGCCTTAAATTTAACCCTATCAAGAAGATAAGTAAAGGAAGAAGCACCCCAGATGTGTGAGCAGTATTCTAAGCAGGGGCGGATAAGACCTTTGTATATTTTAAGTAACTGCAATGAGGAAAAGTAATAACGAAAACGAAACAAAACCCCCAGATATTTTGGATGAAGATTTAGAAATTTGGATTATGTGATTCCTCCAAGACAAGTTAGAGGCTATATGGATTCCTAATCTATTGATAGAGTTAAGAGGGTAAATTTCATTAATTTCGAAGACAATAGGGTTATCAGGAGGAGAAGAAGATAAAGAGATAGCCAGAAACTGTGTCTTGGAGGCATTGAATTTAACTAAATTTTGAGTGCCCCATTCAGATACTCTCTGCAAATCGGAGTTAAGAGTAGAAGAAAGAGTGATACGAGATTGATTACGAGTAACAGATGAAGGTTGTGAAGAAAAGGCAGAGGAAAAGTGAAGGGTAGAATCATCGGCAAAGGCATGAAGAAGAGAGGAAGATGGGGATTGTAGAAGATCATTGATGAAGAGAAGGAAGAGAGTAGGTGAAAGAACAGAGCCCTGTGGAACACCACTGGAAACAGAGAAAGGGCAAGATGTCGCGCCATCAACAACTACAGATATAGAACGGTCAGTAAGAAAACTGTAAATCAGAGAACAGAAAGAAGGGGTAAAGCCATAGGCAGGGAGTTTGGCCAACAGAGCCTTGTGCCAGACTCTGTCAAAAGCCTTAGAGATATCAAGGGCGACGACAAAGGATTCCCCATAGTTCCTCAGAGAAGATGACCATACATGAGTAAGATAGGACAGGAGATCACCAGTGGATCTTGCCTTGCGGAAGCCGTATTGGTGATCGGAGATAAGTGAGTTAGATTCAAGGCGTTACAAGAAGTGAGCATTGAGCAAAGTTTCGAAAACTTTAGCAATAGAGGAGGTTAGAGCAGTAGGTCGGTAGTTAGAAGGAATAGAGCGGTCACCCTTCTTAGGAACAGGTTGAACTAGAGCATGCTTCCAAGATGAAGGATAGATACTGGTTGACAGAATAAGGCAAAAAAGACGGCAAAGCACGGGAGCCAGTTCTTCTGCAAACTCCTTACGGAACCTTGCAGGGATACCATCGGGACCAGATGCCTTGTTTGTCTTTAGTGAGCGAAGAACCTTATGAACTTTGCGTGAAGAAAGGATAAGGGAGGCCATAGGGTTAGAGAGGGGAAAAGACTGAGGAACAGGTGCGCTGGAATCGTTGATAGAAGAGTTGGCAGAAAAATGAGAGCCAAAGAGAGTGGCTTTGTCAGTGGGAGAGCAAGCTATAGAACCATCAGAACGAATGAGAGGGGGAAAGCTTGAGTTACATAAGTTTTTGGAGAGCTTTTTGGCTAAGGACCAGAAGCATTTGTCAGTGGGAGAGGAGTTAAGGTCATCAACTTTCCTTCTTATAAAGGAAGCCTTAGACCTTCGAATCTGAGCTGTACAGCGATTCCTAGCTACAATAAAAGCAAAGCGAGTTAAATCGGAAGGAGAGGCTTGGTAAGATTGGTGAGCCTGATTCCTAGCCTGGATAGCCATGGAGCAGGCACGGTCAAACCAAGGTTTAGGGGGACAGAAAGTTTTTGTAGAAGAGGGGATGTATGCCTCCATTCTCGCGGTCATGATCTCGGCAACTTTTAGAGCTACCCGATCAGGGTTGCGGGACCGAAAGCAGTAGTCATCCCATGGAAAGTCAAAGAGAAAGTTACGCAAATTTTCATATTGGGTTTGCTCGAAGTGCCAAAGGCGGCGTTGAGTAGGAGGGATTGGTGGTGGGGGAGCGAAAATGGAAGAGACTGAGATCATGGAGTGGTCAGATTTACCAAGAGGGGAAAGCACAGAATAAGAGTAGTTTGAAGGGTTAGAAGTAAAAAATATGTCAAGAATGTTTGCAGCATGTTCGTGACGATCAGGAACGAGAGTAGGATGTTTAATAATTTGCTCCAGATCATGAGTAACAGAGAAAGCAAGAGCCTCGCTTCCTCCCACATCAGTGTGAGAAGAACGAAGCCACTCACTGTGGTGTACATTGAAGTCTCCAATGTAGAGAACTTCGGCATGTGGGTGAGAAGATAGCAAGGACTCATGGCATGAGGAGAGATATTCAAAGAAAGACACAAACTCGGTGGAGTTTGGAGAACAGTAGCAGAAGCAAAGGATGATAGTGGTAGTGGAGAGATAGACTTTTAGCCAGAGAATATCAAAGTCAGGAGATTCAAGGTCCATGAGCCTTACAGTAGGAGTGTTAATGTTGCAGTAAGCACAGACCCCACCTTTGGAACGAAAACGAGTATACAGATTATAGTGGGAGATTTGGAAAGGGTCAGTGGAAGCATGTGTAGACAACTGGGTTTCAGATAGGAGGAGGAGGTTAGGGAGGAAAGTGCCCAAGTGCTGTTCCACAGACGAAAGATTAGATTTCAGCCCACGAATGTTTGAATAGTGAAGAGTGAAAGAAGCAGATCTATTGGGAGGTGCAAGGTTAAGAGCAGAACCATTACTACCACCAGGCGTGTCTGCCCTCAAGCCAATGGTGGAGTCAACACGATCCCCGGAGATTCTTTGCACCCCACTATGCCGGGTACTGGGGGCCATTAGTTGTGAACCTTCCATAAATAATAACAAAATGTGAGGAAAAAGAAAGTAAAAGAGAGATCTGTGCAGAATGTTGTGACTTGTCAAATGTAATGGAATAGCAAGAGATGTGTAATGAATACGCCAGAATATTCAATGTAGATGTAGGCATGAGGAAAGAACCGTCCTGAAGGAAGACTCAACCTGGAACTGTCTGGACCAGTCCTAGTTGCATCCTAATACCTTCAGTCGTAGTCTTTCAACGGGCGGCTGATGCCATGGCCAACCTACTATCCATATGTATAT
>JAXCGZ010022701.1:155000-157500 GCA_037179515.1 Halocaridina rubra | reverse complement strand
GATCTGGGAAATGTCTAGATCCCTAGTGGGCAGATTGGCAATAAAGAGATAGGGATTATGAAGATTGCTTAACATATTGCCTTGGATTTATTATTATTATTATTATTATTATTATTATTATTATTATTATTATTATTATTATTATTATTATTATTATTATTATTATTATTACTATTATTAATATAATTATTATAATTATTATTATTATTATTATTATTATTATTATTATTATTATTATTATTATTATTATTATTATCATCATCATCATCATCATCATCATCATCATCATCATCATCATCATCATCATCATCATCATCATCATCATCATTATTATTATTATTATTATTATTATTATTATTATTATTATTATTATTATTATTATTATTATTATTATTATTATTATTATTATTATTATTATTATTATTATTATTATTATTATCATCATCATCATCATCATCATCATCATCATTATTATTATTATTATTATTATTATTATTATTATTATTATTATTATTATTATTATCATAAATAGTTATTATTATTATTATTATTATTATTATTATTATTATTATTATTATTATTATTATTATTATTGTCAATGATAATATTATTATATATAAAATACTGTTGTCGCAAGTTTCTGACAAATTTTGGATGTTTGCATAATTTTTATGGGTAATTAAGGGTGTAAATGTTTTAGTTACGAGATATATATAGCATGTTAATATTATGTTGTACTTATATTAGAAACTACAAAGAAACTTTTTTTTTTCATTATGAAATTCATCCGGCCTCTCCCAGAAACAGACTGATGAGACTTTTTATCATTAAGACTTATTAGGCTCTGTGAGTGACTCTTAATAGAGTGGGATATTACAACTAACAAATGATGGCATAAAGCTTGTCACTGTATAGTAACTTAATGTCACACCTTTTTCTTACAGCCTGCCAATAGTTATTGAGTGCTTGTCATACATTATTGTCTGCCTTAGGACAGATTTCTTAAACAGTGTAAACCTAGGATACCATATTGTTAGTTAGCTAGACACACACAAATGGATTTCATAAACATATCTGACGCGGTTCTGTGTATGGCTAGGATCCCCTCATGGAGGATCCTTACCATGCACAGAACCGCGTCAGGTGCGTTTATGAAATCCATTTGTGTGTTTAGCTAACTAACAATATGATATGCTAGGTTTACACTGTTTAAGATATCGAGCCTTAGTGTTAGCTTGCAAAACTTAATTTAAAAAATGGAAGACATATCATGAGACTTGGAGTCTATTTTTCTCTTTATTGTTCTGTTAAGTAATTTTCGATGTCTTCCTACGTGGTATTCATGCTTCTGTAACTTTAGCACTGCATATCGCGGAAAACCACGCTATATCTTAGTTGTATATGTATTTTATCTCTCGTCCTATGTATGCAACTTATTCTTGAATTGCTTTTACGTAAACATAAGCCAAATATATATAGGTGTGTGTGTGAGTGTGTGTGTGTGTATATATATATATATATATATATATATATATATATATATATATATATATATATATATATATATATATATATATATATATATATTTATTTATTTTCATTCTTTGGTTGGTCTATGACTCTAGCCGTTCGTTACTATACTACAAAAGAACGATTTATGAAGTTAAATAAGATTTGCCAGACAGTTCGTCGTTGTTAAGTCTTCCTTCAGTTACTGTTCATTTCCTATGCCTACATCTACACCGAATATTCTGGTGTATTCGTTACACGCATTTTACTAACCCTTCACATCTGACAAGTCATAACACTCCCCACCACTTCTCTATGTAAGTAAAGGTACTACCTCGGAAGAGTCTTCTCCAATGCTCCACGTGTCGGCATCCCAGTTTATGAGATCACCGGCGATCCTTTCGTTGCAGTTGGTTATGTTGGGCATCTCTTCGTCAGTCAGCAGACGAGGCCACATGTTCACGTCACTGATAGCGCCACTGTTTTGCAATATAAATCAGTATTTATTTGAATTTAGAAAGATAATAATAATAATAATAATAATAATAGTAATAATAATAATAATAATGACGATAAGAATGAATAGTGTCATTACCTAAAGGACTGCGAAGCATCAAAATTTCCCGCAAGTGAATCCTGATCTTGCCCCAGAGCGATAGTGCTATTTGGAAGCATCAACATATCGCTGACGGGCGTGAAGTCAACATTTTCTACAGAAAGAAATTCGCCCTCATCTTCATCGCCTGTATCTATTCGTGACTGCAACAGAAAACAAATATTTTTCTTTTTCTGTTTGCTGAAATAATCTCAATTTTATTTTCTAAGTGTTAATCGACTTGTGATAAAGTGAACTGACCCTTAATCTAGCTAAAAGAAACTAACTCTTTTACTCTTCGTCTAAGTGACATGACTGAAGAAGAAATACATCTCGTATCAGTGGCGAGAATTGACCGTTTTCTATTATATTCAATCTCATCTTCGAGTACATTTG
>JAXCGZ010022701.1:142500-145000 GCA_037179515.1 Halocaridina rubra | reverse complement strand
GACAGAAAAAAACAGTCAAAGTAAAGAGGACCAAGAGATATAGAGGACTAGGCTCTGAGATGACGATAGATCTGCTTTTTGAAGGATAAAGGGTCATAAGAATTAGGAAAGACAGAAGGAGGAAGAGAGTTCCAGAGTCTGGAGGTAGATGGGAAGAAGCTGTCGCTGCACCGACCAATCCGCGAGCTACAAATCTCCACACAGTACCTGTGAGATGAGGCCGCTTGGCGAGTGTTACGCGGCCTCGGCAGTGGAGGAGGGATGCAACTCGCCAACTCATCAGAGCAGCGATGGAAGTAGTAGCGATAGAAAAGCGAAAGGGAAGATACCATACGGCGAAGAGAGAGAGAATCCAGGTTAGAAGTAAGCGAAGGATCATTAATGAGTCTGACTGTCTTAGATTCAACCCTATCAAGAAGATAAGTAAAGGAAGAAGCACCCCAGATGTGTGAGCAGTATTCTAAGCAGGGGTGGATAAGACCTTTGTAAATTTTAAGTAACTGCATTGAGGAAAAGTAATAACGAAAACGAAACAAAACACCCAATTTTTTGGATGAAGATTTAGAAATTTGGATTATGTTATTCCTCCAAGACAAGTTAGAGGCTATATGGATTCCTAATATATTGATAGAGTTAAGAGGGTAAATTTCATTAGTTTCGAAGACAATAGGGTTATCAGGAGGAGAAGAAGATAAAGAGATAGCCAGAAACTGTCTTGGAGGCATTGAATTTAACTAAATTTTGAGTGCCCCATTCAGATACTCTCTGCAAATCGGAGTTAAGAGTAGAAGAAAGAGTGATACGAGATTGATTACGAGTAACAGATGAAGGTTGTGAAGAAAAGGCAGAGGAAAAGTGAAGGGTAGAATCATCGGCAAAGGCATGAAGAAGAGAGGAAGATGGGGATTGTAGAAGATCATTGATGAAGAGAAGGAAGAGAGTAGGTGAAAGAACAGAGCCCTGTGGAACACCACTGGAAACAGAGAAAGGGCAAGATGTCGCGCCATCAACAACTACAGATATAGAACGGTCAGTAAGAAAACTGGAAATCAGAGAACAGAAAGAAGGGGTAAAGCCATAGGCAGGGAGTTTGGCCAACAGAGCCTTGTGCCAGACTCTGTCAAAAGCCTTAGAGATATCAAGGGCGACGACAAAGGATTCCCCATAGTTCCTCAGAGAAGATGACCATACATGAGTAAGATAGGACAGGAGATCACCAGTGGATCTTGCCTTGCGGAAGCCGTACTGGTGATCGGAGATAAGTGAGTTAGATTCAAAGCGTTTCAAGAAGTGAGCATTGAGCAAAGTTTCGAAAACTTTAGCAATAGAAGAGGTTAGAGCAATAGGTCGGTAGTTAGAAGGAATAGAGCGGTCACCCTTCTTAGGAACAGGTTGAACTAGAGCATGCTTCCAAGATGAAGGATAGATACTGGTTGACAGAATGAGGCGAAAAAGACAGCAAAGCACGGGAGCCAGTTCATCTGCAAACTCCTTAAGGAACCTTGCAGGGATACCATCGGGACCAGATGCCTTGTTTGTCTTTAGTGAGCGAAGAACCTTATGAACTTTGCGTGAAGAAAGGATAAGGGAGGGCATAGGGTTAGAGAGGGGAAAAGACTGAGGAACAGGTGCGCTGGAATCGTTGATAGAAGAGTTGGCAGAAAAATGAGAGCCAAAGAGAGTGGCTTTGTCAGTGGGAGAGCAAGCAAGCATTTGTCAGTGGGAGAGGAGTTAAGGTCATCAACTTTCCTTCTTATAAAGGAAGCCTTAGACCTTCGAATCTGAGCTGTACAGTGATTCCTAGCTATAATAAAAGCAGAGCGAGTTAAATCGGAAGGAGAGGCTTGGTAAGATCGGTGAGCCTGATTCCTAACCTGGATAGCCATGGAGCAGGCACGGTCAAACCAATGTTTAGGGGGAGAGAAAGTTTTTGTAGAAGAGGGGGATGTACGCCTCCATTCCCGCGGTCATGATCTCGGCAACTTTTACAGCTACCTGATCAGGGTTGCGGGACCGAAAGCAGTAATCATCCCATGGGAAGTCAAAGAGAAAGTTACGCAAATTTTCATATTGGGTTTGCTCGAAGTGCCATAGGCGGCGTTGAGTAGGAGGGATTGGTGGTGGGGGAGTGAAAATGGAAGAGACAGAGATCATGAAGTGGTCAGATTTACCAAGAGGGGAAAGCACAGAATAAGAGTAGTTTGAAGGGTTAGAAGTAAAAAATAGGTCAAGAGTGTTTGCAGCATGTTCGTGACGATCAGGAACGCGAGTAGGATGTTTGATAATTTGCTCCAGATCGTGAGTAATAGAGAAAGCAAGAGCTTCGCTTCCTCCCACATCAGTGTGAGAAGAGTGAAGCCACTCACTGTGGTGTACATTGAAGTCTCCAATGTAGAGAACGTCTGCATGTGGGTGAGAAGATATCAAGGACTCATGGCATGAGGAGAGATATTCAAAGAAAGACACAAACTCGGTGGAGTTTGGAGAACAGTAGCAGAAG
>JAXCGZ010022701.1:130000-137500 GCA_037179515.1 Halocaridina rubra | reverse complement strand
TTATTATTATTATTATTATTATTATTATTATATTATTATTTATTTATTTACTTTTGGTTAATTTATTTTGACAAGTGCTAGCTAAGATTTTTAAAATGTATTCTCTAAGGCTGTTTAACTTGGCAAATTTTTGAATGGATTATTTATATTTGAGAGATATTGTCTAAGGATTTCTAACTCTACGAGGTATTTTATTTAATTATTTATTATTAGAAGGACTTTTTCAACTTAGGAGGAAGTTTTATGTGGGCTATTCGTATAAGAGAGTAGGTATTCATGAGGACTTACATAATCGTAAGGTTATTTATCTGAAAGGAGGTGATGTAGTTAGTTATCTAACTTTATAAAGCTTTTTATGTAATTATTCTTCATTAAATAGTTCTAATTAAGTTCATAAAACACATATGCAATGTATTCTATGAATGCCAATCATCTCTAAGAGGTGTTGTATTTGGTTATCGAACGTTATGATGTATTTTACTTGTTTATTCAACCTTATGAGAAGTTATACAGGAGTTTTTAAGCCTGTAAGGTATGTTATGGTACTATTCATTATTGAAAGGTGTTTTGTAACTCTACAAGGGGTTTTATGGGGGTCATTTATTTTCAAGAGGTCCTAGCCATACACAGAACCGCGTCAGATGCGTTTATGAAATCCATTTGTGTGTCTAGCTAACTAACAATATGGTATCCTAGGTTGATACTATTTAAGAAATAGGGCCAATGTCACAGGCCTTTACTGTTTTATGTATTTTAGAGAGGTGTCGTTCGATTTACAACTGTAGAAGGTGCTATCTGCTATTATTCATTGCTAGGTGTTACGTGTCTCTTGAATGGGTTTTATAGGGTAATTCATTTTTAAGATTATTCATATTTAGTTATTTACAAAGGGGTTTTATAGTTTTTTGTTTTTATCTTGAAGAAGTGTGTATTTTAGTTATCTAACTTCACGACGTGTTTTAAGTTTTTTTCTTTTTCTTCATCAAAAGTTTTGGTCTGCTTTTACAAGGTATTGTAATTGGTATATATTTTTATTAGGTGTTTTATTTAATTGTCTAACTTTATATGGTGCTTTACGGGGTTGTTCATCTTTAAGGTGTTACACTTGGTCTTTCTAGTTGCACAGGGTATAATTTGGTATTAGTCATTATGAAAAGGTTTTATATAACTTTTCAAGGTGTTTTATTTTAATAAGTGTTGTATGGGGTTAATTAAACTTTGCAAATAATTTATCTTTATTATTTATCATGAATGGGTATTATCTAGGTTTTTTAACTTTACAAGGTGTTGTATGCAAGTAATCACCATTAAAAGGTATTATTTACATTGTAAGGTGTTTTAATGGATTGGTTATCTTTTAAAAGGTGTTGTGTTAAGTTATTGAAGTTTAGAAAGTGTTTACTGGATTATTTAACCTTAAAATCTCTTACTTTGGATATTCTAACAATACGAGGTATTTTATGGAATATTATTTATTAAAAGGTGTTACCCAACTTTGAAAGATATTCCATGAGGGTTATTTATAAGGTATTTCATTTGGCTGTACACTTTACAAGGTATTTGGCTAGTTTTATTTATCTCTAGGGTGTTCTCTGAGGTTATGTAACTTTAAAATTTGTTTTACAGAGTTATACCATCTCAAGAGGCATTGTATAGGTGTTTTGATCATCATAAAACACTAAAAGGTTTTTTTTTCTGTGACTATCTACCAATACAGGGTGTTTTATGGCTTTATTATTCTCTATTGCTCTCTTAGTGTTATCTTTATCTTAGCATTTGGCGTTATTCATCATAATAATTATTTTTTGTGTGTTTTTATTTTAATTTTCCAGGTGTTTTACAAGGCCATTAATTCCTAAGAGGTGTTATCTGGATGTTTTACGCAATTATTCATCACTGAATTTTTTTTCAATCGTAATATAACCTTATAAGGTGTTTTTCTTTGGGTTATTCAGTGTTATATGTTCACTGTTATTTGTCGTTACTTCTATTTACAAAGTGTTTTCTGGGTTTATCTATCTATAACTAGTGATTTAGGGCATTATGAATCTTTACAAGGTTATCTATCTCTGAGGTGTGTTCTCAGAGGATATTCATCTCAGTGTAATTAATGGTGTATATTTGTTAGTGATGTGGTATGTAGTCACCGTGGCTCAAGCGGTATCGTCCGCGACTCTGAGACGTCAGGTCGAGGGTTCGCGCCCCGTCACGGTCTGAAGTTAGCAAGGGCATTCACTGAGGGTAACAATTACATCTACCAACACAAGTCCTTCGCAAGAGGGCAACCGTCCTTGCCCTTGGTTGAAAAGGGAGTCCGTGACTTAAAACCGGAACATTTGTTAGTGATGTAGTCATATATTAGTAATTTTCTTCCCCCCAAAAGTCAAGATACTTTCCTTTGTCTCGGCCACCTCCTTAAAATGGGGAATATGGCTCTTGTATATAGATAGGTAGATAATCCAGTCACGGGGGAATTAAGTTAGTTCAGCTCCGTACCTTTCATTGTCCTGGCTTAGTGGAGAGGGATGCTGTCAGGGAAAGCATCCGGCTGTAAATCTTTGAGTGAAAACAGACGCTAGCATCCTAGAGAGTAGTGAGATGAATCTATCTTAAATGAATATGGAAAATTTCTCTGGAAAAAGATGAAGAAAAAATATTTCCTATGTTTATTTAGCTTTAATAAGTGTGTTTTTTTTATTTACCTTTAACTTCACAATGATGTTTAAGGGTTCTGCGTTTTAAAAATGCGTTTTTTTTCTTTATATATTATCTGTATTTGCAAGGTCTGTCATATATGGGATTTTCATGGCTGTTTTATTTTTGGCTTTTGGGGGTCTTTGCAAAAAGTTTTCTGGGGGTAACTTGATTTTGCAAGATCAGGGTGTTTTTACACTGCATAAAAAGCTTAGGGTTATCCATCTTTGCAAGATCTCAAGTGAAGTACTAAGTGGTGCAGCAGTTTAGAACTGTAAATAATTTAGGGATATCTGAGGGAATGAAATGGGGTTTGGTGGATGTTCTAATATTCGGTTATTTAAGTTCGGTTAGAATAGTTGGCCCAATAAAATACGTGAAAGTGCATCTAATGGTAACTTGAAGTGCTTTCTCTCCATATGATTTGATTTCTCTCTCTCTCTCTCGTCTCTCTCTCTCTCTCTCTCTCTCTCTCTCTCTCTCTCTCTCTCTCTCTCTCTCTCTCTCTCTCTCTCTCTCTCTCTCTCTCTCTCTCTCTCTCTCTCTCTCTCTCTCTCTCTCTCACACACACACACACACACACACACACACACCGGGGATCTTAAGTTAGTTATACCGTTTCACTCTCTCTCTCTCTCTCTCTCTCTCTCTCTCTCTCTCTCTCTCTCTCTCTCTCTCTCTCTCTCTCTCTCTCTCCCCCTGTTAACCAATGTATTATATACTCACCTAGACTTTCCCCAAAGAGAAGACAGAAGACAAGCGTGATGCAGATACTCCTCCTCATGGTGTTGCTTACGTCATCACACATTACATCGAAGCTCTGCTGTTACTAAGACTGACAGCTACTTAAGAAAGCTAGTGAGCCAGTCTTATATTGGTCGTAAGTGTTAGCTCATTATTATCCCGAGGGGTCTATGTCAGTATCAAATGTATTCTGAACCTGTAATTACATAGAAAGTATTATTTTTTTAGAAAAGGATGTGGGACTTTTATATTTTGATGGAGTTTATTCATTTTTGTTCTATTACAATATTCATTGTTGTGTTACAATATTTTCTGAGAAACAGTAATATGAAGTAATGTAACTATAAAAAAGTTCAGTCATCGAAATGAATGTATATACTCAAGGTAGGCTAGATATGGAAAAAGGTTTGTAACAGCAACATCATGAACAACAATAACAACAGCAATAATAATAATAATAATAATAATAATAATAATAATAATAATAATAATAATAATAATAATAATAATAATAATAATAATCGGAAAAAGCTTGCAAAACCCGAAAAGCTGTTCAGTTGGAACCCGTTTATCTTTTGATTCAATATTATATTGCTAATTTTTGTAAGTTTCCATGTTCTAGTTATATTTAAACTAGTCTGGAAAATGGATGCTCAGATTCGAAGGTCTAAAGCTTCTATTTTAAGAAGGAAAGTTAATAACCTTAACTCCTCTTCCACTGGTATATGTATCTGGTCCATAGGCAAAGACCACTTCAAAAACATCTGTACCTCAAGTTTTCCCCCTTTCATTTGTCCTGGTGGTTCTATTGCTTGCTCTCCCACTGACAAAGTCACTCTCTTTGGCTTTCATTTTTTTTGCCAACTCCTCAGTTAGTGATTCCAGCATACTTGTTCCTCGTAATTTATCCCCTCTTAACCCTATACCCATCCTTATTTTTCTTCACGCAAAGTCCAAGAGGTTTTTGGCGGTCTAAAGGCAAATAGAGCCTCCGGACTCAATGGTGTCCCTGGAAAGTTCTTAAGGAGTTTGCAGATGAACTGGTTGCGGTGTTTTGCCGTCTTTTTCGCGTCATTCTCTCAACCAGTATCTATCCTTCATCTTGGATGCACGCTCTAGTTCAGCCTGTTCCTAAGAAGGGTGACCGCACTTTACCTTCTAACTACCGACCTACTGCCCTAACCTCTGCCATCACTAAAGTATTCGAATCTTTGCTCAGTTCTCACTTCTTAAAACATTATCAATCTAGCTCGCTTATTTCTGGTCACCAGTATGGCTTCCACAAGGCAAGATCCACTGTTGACCTCCTGTCCTATGTTACTCGTGCAAGGTCATCTTCTCTGAAGAATTATGGGGAATCCTTTGTCGTCACCCGTGATATTTCTAAGACTTATGAAGGAGTGTGGCACAAGGCTCACTTGGTCAAAGTCCTTGCTTATGGCTTAACCCCTCATCTCTCTTCTCTGATTTACAGTTTTTTTTTTCTGACCATTTTATATATGTAGTTGTTGACTGCGCAAAATCTATCTCATTCCCAGTTACCAGTGGTGTTCCACAGGGCTCCGTTCATTCACTTACTCTGTTCCTTCTCTTCATCAACAATATTCTCCAGTCCCCATCCTCATTTCTTCTCCACGCCTTTGCCGACGATTTTACCCTTCATTTTTCCTCTGCCTTCTCTTCACAAACTTCATCTGCTACTCGTAGTCAGTCTCGTATCATTCTGTTATCAACTCTCAACTCCAATTTACAGAGAGTATCTGAGTCAGGCACCCAGAATTAAGTTAATTTAATGCCTCTAGGACACAGTTTTGGCTATCTTTTTATCTTCTTCTCTTCCTAATAGCCCTATTTTTCTTCGAAACTATTTGATTTTGCCCTTTCAATTCCATTACCATATTAGGAATCCAGATAGCCTCTAACTTGTCTTGGAGGAGTCACATAATCCAAATTTCTAAATCTACATCCAAAAAATTGGGGGTTCTGTTTCGTTTTTGTTATTACTTTTCCTCTTTTCTATTACTTATAATCTAAAGATATATCATCTGTCCCTGCTTAGAATTCTGCTTTCACATCTGAAATGCTTGTTCTTATACTGATCTCATTGATAGGATTGAATCTAAGGCAGTCATACTTTTCAATGACCTTTCTCTTACTTTTTACTTGGATTCTATCTCTCTTAGCAGTAAGATATCATCCCTTTCTCTTTTGTATAGTTATTACTTTCATCGTTGCTCTGATGATTTGGCGAGTAACATGCCTCCCCCACTGCCAAGGTCGCGTAACACTCGCCAAGCGGCCTCGTCTCACAGGTACTGTGTGAAGATCTGTAGCCTTCGGATTTATCAATGCAGCGACTGCTTCTTCCCTTCCACCCCTATACTCTGGAAGTCTTCTTCATTCTTTCTTATTCGAGGTTAAGTCTTCCTTCATTTAGAGTCTTTTCCCTATGACTGCTTCTACACCGAATGCTCTGAAGTATTCGTTACACATCTCTAGCCCTATACATCTGACAAGTCACAGCACTCCTTATCTCTGTTTCTATATATTTTCTTAGATGTGTCCTTGGTGCCAAGGCTTGATGAGAACAATTCTATTTGCCCGTCTCGGTGTCACATGCATTGGGAGTATATATATAACGGAATGAAAATGCATAACATTTACTGTATGAGAGTGACAGCGGACAACAGTTGCGATAAGTAATCATAACATACCTAATACCACAAATAATGCAGTTTCCTTTTTGTTGACGATACAGGGTCTATTCCATTTATGTCCTTTGTCAGTCTGTTCCAAAAGGTGGGATCCTTAACAGACAGGGCTCTGTCTTCTATTTTTGTTTTTAATCTTGGAATTATGAGTTTTTGTGATTGCCGAGTATTTTTTTTTCCACAGAACTGTTTACTGTATTAATGTGCAAAAACCCATTCTGGTATAGTATCTTTCATTGTCTTCTACATTCATATTACCACATATCATATTTAGATTGAGCCAGTTTAGGTCACTAATAATGGATAACGCCAGGTCGGGTATTTTCCATGATCAACTGTGAGTTTTGCAGGATATTTTTCCATTATTTCGAGATAAGAAGAACATTCCGGTTTTTTTTTGCAAATATATTCTACATGAAATATAATGACTGAAGAATCAGGTCCAAATTCCAAACAGAAGGACCTACTCTAATATAAGTAGGTCTAATATGAGTAGGTCTAATTTGAATTGAGTATTGTATTGAATTTCTCTTAATCCACTTTTTGTAAAGTACTACATTATTCTTTCAACTGTGGTGTCCATTTCTGAGATTAAGAGACCAAGATGTTCTATTGTTTTTGAGAGAAAAAGGTGTACATCAACTGCATGATGTTCTGTATTTTTGGAGAGATAAACCGGGTATATTCTGCAATTTGGTCTAGCATGGCGTTTTGAGGAAAGTGCTCAAATAATTTGTAAATATATTGAAAAGTAAAGGACCGAGTACTGACTCTTGAAATACTCTAAGTTCAGCTAGTCCTACTTGGGAGCAGTCACTTCTTGAGGTTTAAAAAGAGAGTTGATGTCTAAATTCCTTCAGTTGCTACTACTCTTAAAATATAAAAGTGAGATAATTACTAGATGACAAGAAAACAATGGGAGAGGAATTGAGAAAACCTGGGATGGCAATGTGACCCAGGACTTTGAGAACCTTTGGACTAAATCGAAGATCAGATTTATTATGTACACTGTGTATCTGTACAGTCGAATAATTTTTCCTTTTAATAGATTATATTCATTATAGCAGCATTTTTCTTTAGACACCTTTCTAGATATCTCTGCAAACTCATCGTGATTCTTGCTATTGGTAATCGTAAACGCAAACTTTTTTAGCTGAGTATATTATTTATCTTTCAAGTTGAGGTTGACCATATGTACTACTACTACTACTACTACTACTACTACTACTACTACTACTACTACTACTACTACTACTACTACTATTATTATTATTATTATTATTATTATTATTATTATTATTATTATTATTGTTGTTGTTGTTATTATTATTATTATTATTATTATTATTAT
>JAXCGZ010022701.1:110000-125000 GCA_037179515.1 Halocaridina rubra | reverse complement strand
TGTTGAGGCCAATTTTTGCCTATCCCGGTGTAAAAAAAAAAAAAAAAAAAAAAAAAGCATCTGCAAAAACAGCTGTCATATTCAACAAGATATGTATACAAGAAAATTTACTGCCAAAATATATATATATATATATATATATATATATATATATATATATATATATATATATATATATATATATATATATATATATATATATATATATATATATATAGTATCTTTATGTAGCTGTTTAGTTAGTTATTGAGCGTTACATAGTTAGTTTATCGATCTGCACTTAGTTATAGACGCGAAAGATGTGACGATCCTCTCCCTTTTAGCTTTGAGATGTGCAATAGAGAAATTCGTGAGAATTTTGATTTTTTACGTGTTAGTATTCTCATTTTTCATGTCATTTCTAAGTTTCCTCACACCTCTACATACGACGTTATTCATGCACTCCTCTCGCAATAGAAGAAGTGCCAATACCAAAGGCATAACTCAAGCAGTGCCAGTGACACTGTTTTGTTTTATTACCAGATAAGTATGAGATTGCTATATTGGAGCTTTTGTTAACTATTGCCGTCATACTTTAAATTATGTGAAATGTATATTAAACTGCCTGCCAAGGAGCTCTTACTCAGCTGGCTAGTGCCTCTGAATATAAAATACATATTTATTCCTGTATATATAATATTTGGCTATAAAATCTATGACTATGACAATGACCATCACACCACCACCGCTACTGAACCTACACCCAATACCAATGCCAGAACTAGTACCACCGCCAATACCAGAACTAACACTGGTACCGAGAGCAGGCCCAGTACCCAAGCCACCATACTCTCTCAACCAGTAATATAACTATATATAGTTTATTGACAAAATATTACAAAAGTATTAATTTTTTTTTTGCACAAAATAGCATAAGTAATAGAAACAATATTTTGTCCATCAAAAAATCTTAGCCTAAAGAACAATACAAATATTCTCACACACTTACCAACAAAAGTAAATAATCATATTTATCTTAATGCCTAATTCTGAAATACAGTTAGAAGAATAGACTACATCCAAATATTACAATTTAACCTATACATACAAAAAAATCAATCTTTTCCTCATTGCAAGGTTGAATTTCTTCCTTATCTGTACAACTTTAGTACTTCATAAATATACTGACACAACTCGGTAATATGAAGCGCTTCATTCAAGAGTGATTGGACACTCAGATAGTTTATCATATTTTATTTTTGTCTCACTGGTTGGGAGAAAGGACACTCAATTAGCACTTGTTCTTCACTCTGAATTGCCATTTGATCACAAGCACATACTCTCATTTATCTTTGTCAAATATAATATTTATAATCATGCAAAATTATTTATTTTAGTTTAGTTACGCCTCATTTAAGCATCAGCTGACATCCGTTTTCTTTAGTTTGCAGGCCTTTAAATGTTCCTAAATTATTTCACATATAATTTTTTGCACTTTATTCATAGTAATAATTTATTAGGTAATTATTTATCCTTTAGTAGTTAATTAGGAAAATTATAAAAATAATATTTATGATTTGCTGATGTAAAAGAAAGACTGTTTTTGTTAAATGTTAGAATGCTTTATTTTGTTTATAAGATTGTATTGTTTTACGAAGAATATAGAAATGAAGAAAAAGGCTGCTGTTTGTTTAAAAACCCTTGCCTTCTAAATTTATGTTTTTGCTATTAAGTGAATATCAGTAATTGATATTATGGTGCCCAGACCCGGGAATTCTTTAGTATCCGGTAAGAACTATTAGTATTATTTTAGCAGCTGTCATCCACTAGAAAATAGATAATGGAGCAGCTTAAGAAGGCTAAGGCAGCAGCAAATGGGTGGTTGACTAGAGTTGGCAAGAAAATAGATAGTTTACTAGCCAGGGATCCACCACCTACCTCTAGTGAGTTAGTAGAAGCCCTAGATGAATTTGATAAAAGACTTATGAAACTAGAAGAAGTGCAAAATCAAATTGAATTAGAAATAGATTCTGATCAATTAGATGCAGCTAGACAGAAGGTTAGGCATACCAGGTTGCAGTGTGCCAATAGACTTAAAGAAATTTCAGTATGTGATAATGACAATGATTCTCCAGTTTCTGGAATGTCCTCAGTTCATGCAAAACTTCCTAAATTAGAATTACCTAGATTTAATGGTGAAATTACCCAGTGGCAGAGTTTCTGGGATCAATTTTCCTCCCATATAGATGATAAAGATCTTCCTACTATTAGCAAGTTAACATATTTGTTGTCATTGTTAGACGGTCCTGTTAAGGATGTGGTGGAAGGAGTACCACACACTAGTGCCAGCTATAAGACAGTCGTCGATCTACTTAAGGAGAGATTTGGAAAACCTGAATGCATTATTCATGCACATGTTCAGGCTCTTCTTTCTCTGCAAGTACCAACAGAGCAAGGTAAGAATTATATTACCCAATTGTGGAGACTTCGTGATGAGGTGATGAAGCATACAAGAAGTTTGGATGCCCTAGGTATTACAGGCAAGCAATGTGAAGTTCTCTTGGCTCCCATAATTGTGCATAGGTTTCCAACTGAGTTGAGATTACTGTGGTCAAGAAATTGTGGTGGGCATGAAAGTGATCTTGATGGGTTGTTAAAATGGCTCAAAAAGGAAATTGAAGTTCTTGAAAGCAGTGAAATGTATAAGAGTCATACCACAGCTCCTAGGCCTAATGCTAAGAATGAGGAGAAAAATAAAGTTTTTAGTAAAGAAAATAAAGAAAAGTTGTTCACAGCCTCTGCATTACATGCAATTCCTCCAACAGAAAACATAAGTTGCGTTTTTTGTGATAAGAAAAATCATAGATCTGAAAGATGTTTTAAATTCTTAGCATTGGATGGTCAACAGAGGTTTGATAAAGTGAAAGAATTAGGTATTTGTTTCAAATGTTTAAATAGTGGCCATATTTCTAGAAAGGGTAAGGTCAAATGTGCCAAGTGTAATGGTAATCATAATGTGACCATGTGTGGCATTAAGTTGAATGAACCAGTACTCCCCCCAAGCAAATACACTGGTAGCAAATGATAACCCAAGTGGGCCCTCTGCAGTTGCAATGTTGTCAGGTCACTATAGTAATAAGACTGTGTTACAAACAGCTAAGGTAAAGGTAGTAAATAACAAGGGGGATATTATCACTGCTAAGCTGCTCTTTGACAGTGGCTGTGATCGTACCTATGTTAGCAATAAATGTGTAAATAAATGCAAACCTGATTGGGTCACCAGAACTGAAGCCCCTTATAATAGTTTTGGTGGCCATGGCTCTAGTAGGGATATACAAAGTAATGTATACAAATTACAGGTTTTAGATGATAAAGGTAAAATTGTTTCCATTTTTGCTACAGGTATTCCAAAGATTTGTTACCCACTAGTAAGACCAGTAGTACCAACCCATATTCTAGATGCTTTCCGTCATTTAAATTTAGCAGATGATTTTAATGATACTTCTCCTTTAGAATTAGATATTCTTATTGGTTTGGATTACTACTGGAGCCTCATAACTCCAAAGGATGCTGAGCAGTTAGGAGAAACTGTTGCCATGAAATCTGTATTTGGTTGGGTTTTGTTTGGAAATATTGGAAAATGCTTAATTTCAGGTATATCTTCAACATCTGATTTTATTTCTCCCTCTTCCCAGCTCTTATCTGAGGTATCTGATACTGATGTTTCAAAATTTTGGGATCTAGAACTTGTTGGAATTACTAGTAAAGAATATAAAGAGGATATTGGAGATAAAGTTGTTAAAGAATTTAAGGATAAAATAAAGTTTGTAAATGGCAGGTATGAAGTTCAGTTACCTTGGAAGGATAACAGTGTTAAAGACTTATTGATGAGTAATGAATATCAAGCTATGAAAAGATTAAATAGGCTTTTAGTTAAATTAGATAAGGATAAAAACTTAGAGGCTGAATATATGAAGGTTTTTGATGAGTATGAGTCTCTGGGAATAATTGAAGAGGTCCCCTTAGGGGAGGTATTGCCACCTGGACCCATTTATTACATGCCCCACAGGCCTGTTGTTAGATTAAATAATAGTAGTACAAAGGTACGTCCAGTTTTTGATGCCTCCGCTAAGGGACCATATGGAATCTCCCTAAAGGACTGCATGTTAACAGGTCCCTCACTTAATCCAGATTTGGTGGAGATACTGATTAGATTTAGGCGTTGGCCATATGTGGTCACTGCTGATATTACTAAGGCTTTTTTTACAAATAAGTGTAAACAGTCACGATAAGAATGTCCATAGATTTTTGATGCCAGGTAAAAATGGAGTAAGACATATGAGATTTAATAGAGTTGTTTTTGGAAACACCTCTAGTCCCTTTATACTTAATGCTACTGTTAAGTGTCATTTAAGTAAATATTCTGATTGTGAAGTTATTCAAGATTTAAAAAGAGATATGTATGTAGATAATTGGTTCGGTGGAGCTGATAGCATAGAAGTGGTAGCAAGTAAGTATAGCACAGCATATGATATTATGGCTCAAGCTAACATGTCTCTTGAAAAACTTTCATCTAATAGTGTAACGATAGCTTCCAAGTTTAGTGATAAGATACAAATCCTAAGGGATGATGAAGCTAATACTGTATTGGGTCTTAAGTGGTATAATCACACTGATACATTTTCATATTGTGGTCTTAATTATGATTCTCATTTTGAAGTTTCATATACTAAAAGAACAGTTCTGAGTTTAATAGCTAAGGTGTTTGATCCTTGTGGATTTATCAGTCCATTTATCATGTATGCCAAGATTTTATTTCAGGATATTTGGAAATTGGGTGTATCTTGGGATGATAAATTGCCAGAAGATTTGGAAGTTAAATTTAAGAAATGGGTAGATAGTACCAACTACCTAAGCTCACTAGCTATAAATAAGTGTTATTTTACCAATGTACCTTGGAAGAGTATTGAACATATAGAGATTCATGGATATGGAGATGCCTCTGAAAGGGTTTTGGGGCATGCGTATACTTAAGAGTTTGTCTTGACGATAGCTGTCAATCTTCACTGGTCATGTCTGCAAAGAAAAAGTTAATTTATGTTATTCAAAGAGAGGCATTCCCCAGTGAAATCCATGCTTTAGCTAATCAAAGGTCAGTCCTTAAGAATTATAAATTAGGAAAATTAGATCCATTTATTGATAATGATGGTTTAGTGAGGATTAAAGGCAGACTTCAGTATTCTGATTTGAGCTATGATTCAAAACACCCTGTCATTCTTCCCAAAGGACATTTTTCTAAACTTTTAGTAGTTTCAACATAAATATTTAAAGCATGCTGGTGTAAACAGCATTGTTTCATCATTAAGAACTAGTTTTTATATATTTGGTTTGAGGAGAATGACTAAAACTGTAGTAAGGGAGTGCTTAAGTTGTTGTAGACATGATAGTCGTCCTTGCAGTCAACCAGCTGCACCATTGCCTGATCTGAGAGTTACTCCGGCCCCCCCTTTTTCAGTTACAGGGATAGATTTTGCTGGTCCATTATTCAGTGCTGATTATCCAGGAAAGAAATTATATATTTTGCTTTTTATGTGTGCTATAATTAGGGCAGTACATCCGGAACTCACAGAGTCCATGTCATTAATTGATTGCATGCAGGCTATACGGAGATTTGTTGCTCGTAGAGGTATTCCAAGTGTCTTTTATTCTGATAATGCCAAAACCTTTGTTGCAGCTTCCACTGAAGTACAGAAGGTATTTGGACAATTAGCACCTAAGTGGAAGTATAATGTACCAAAATCTCCATGGTGGGGTGGGTGGTTTGAGAGGCTTATTGGGTCTGTTAAGTTAACTTTAAGAAAGACATTGGGAGTTAAGTATGTAAGTAAGTCTGAATTAGAAACTATTCTTATAGAAATTGAATCCTGCATAAACTCTCGACCCCTGACCTTTGTTGGTGATGAAATAGATTTTGATCATTATCTCACCCCTTCTCATTTTATCCTTGGTAGGACTACAACATCTAAACCCCCTGTTGATATTGAACCACATGTTGTAACTTCTGAAGATTTATATGAAAGAATGGAAATTGGGAATAAAAGATTAGAACACTTCTGGAATGTTTGGAGAAAAGATTATATAGCCAATCTTCCCCCTGTAGTAAAAGGTTTTAATAAGAAATGTAAGTAAGATGTTGGTAGCATTGTACTTGTCAGAGAAGACAATGTACCTAGATTACAGTAGCCTATTAGTGTGATTATAAATGTATATCCTGGAAGAGATGGTTTGATTCGTAGTGTTGATGTTAAAACTAGAAAATGTGTTTTCAATAGATCAATACAAAGACTACATGATTTGGAGATGAATTCTCACTTAAACTTTGTTTTAGAGAACCATTCTGAACAAGTTCCTGATCAAGTAATTGACATTCCTGATGTAGATATTAATGAGTTGTCAGAGCAGAATTCTAATCAAATTGTTACTGATGACAATGTGTACTCAAGGAGAGGTCGTTTAATTAAAAGGCCTTCTAAGTTAGATTTATGAAGTATTTATTTAATTCAAAATAGTAATGTTCTTGAATTGAGTATCTTTATTTAATATAATATAGTGTGTACTAATTGTGTTTCTTTCAGTTGGTCTATTAAGTATATGATCAGAATCTCCCCCTCCTTTTTTTTTTATCTTTGGTTATTTAGTAGTAAACTTATATTGGAATATGTTTGTAATATACTGTACTTTGAAATGTATGAAACTTGTGAAGATAAGGTACGTTTCGTCCCTTATGGTGGGGAGTATCTCAAATATAATATTTATAATCATGCAAAGTTATTTATTTTAGTTTAGTTACGCCTCATTTAAGCATCAGCTGGCATCCGTTTTCTTTAGTTTGCAGGCCTTTAAATGTTCCTAAATTATTTCACATATAATTTTTTGCACTTTATTCATAGGAATAATTTATTAGGTAATTATTTATACTTTAGTAGTTAATTAGGAAAATTATAAAAATAATATTTATGATTTACTGATGTAAAAGAAAGACTTTTTGTTAAATGTTAGAATGCTTTATTTTGTTTATAAGATTGTATTGTTTTACGAAGAATATAGAGATGAAGAAAAAGGCTGCTGCTTGTTTAAAAACCCTTGCCTTCTAAATTTATGTTTTTGCTATTAAGTGAATATCAGTAATTGATACTCTTGGTGTTCTGCTCCACCTTCCAGCCTCTACACGCAACTCATGAGACATTACTCTTAACCTTGTAAATGCATGTTGTTGTTGTTGTTTGAGGTTAAAGCCAACCTTGTGTTGGCACGGGCCCTTGTTCAAAGAACGGCCCGTAGGTTAGAGGTTATACCTCTTGGTTTGTTTTATCACCTTGGTGGTTCGAAAGTTTCCAAGGTGGTGAGATGTGTGTCTTTACGAAGAATATAGAGATGAAGAAAAAGGCTGCTGCTTGTTTAAAAACCCTTGCCTTCTAAATTTATGTTTTTGCTATTAAGTGAATATCAGTAATTGATACTCTTGGTGTTCTGCTCCACCTTCCAGTCTCTACACGCAACTCATGAGACATTACTCTTAACCTTGTAAATGCAACTAGCAAATAATCTGGTACAAACTCTTTGCTACTATACACTTTATGTACTGTCAACTGACTATTTAAAATTTGTCTATATGTAAGGTATTTTGTGGCACCTTCGGGTTTATTCAGTATTACAGTTTTTATTCCACTTAGAGCAGAAGCTTCCACATTATTTGTAATATATGAATTTAAGAATTGATTTTTTTTTTTTTTTTTTTTTTTTATCCTCCTTCACAGCTTTCAAAGGCAAACTATATAATTTTCTTTTGGACAAATAGTTGCTGCTCATTAAGAACTAATTATTCTCATTGTAAGGAAACAAATATGGAAATGATGCCGATTATAACGATCCTGTATCTAGTGGCATACTTACTACTTTATTATTAACATTATTGTTAACATTTTTATTACAGCATTATTATTTTCTATGAAAGCTACATTTAATTTAACTATATGTATAACCCTCTTATTTATTAGTTTAATTGCATGTCTACTTATAAGTTACTATTAATGTTGAATAACCATTGTACAAAATGGAAATAAATGTTTGTTTGTTTGTTTGCTCTCTTTCTCTCAATGCTACCATCTCCAATTTCCCCATTTTCAACTTAACCAATACCAGTGGTTGAAGGCCAGCATAAACACTCGCTCACATTGGGGAAGCCAATAAACTTGTTGTAAGGGGACGTTAGCAAAGTATGAATGGTATTCGTGAACCCTAAACACGAGATCCCTGAAAATCGAAGGGATTAACTTTAACAACAAGTTTTTTCTGAGCTTCCCCAATAGGAGTAGTGTTTAGTACTGGCCTTCCCAGTACTGGTAAGTTGAACATAAAGAAATCGGAGGCAGTAGCACTGAGAGAGAGGGAGCGAGCGATAGAGCGAGATAGAGAGCGGAGAGGTGTGGTGCTCTGCGTCCAGAGGTGATTTTCGGCGGCTCCCGGCTGCATCCGCTGTTGCTGCTGCACCGTCTGCTTCTACCATTCTCTCATCTTATTCCTTCCCTTTCTTCTTCCTCTTCCACCACCTCCCCTTCTTTCCTTTCATAATCGGGACCAAATGTTCTTCTTCTTCCTCAATCGTTATTCTCTTCCAAAGTTAGCATTGTTCCCTATAGGTCGAGACAGAATCGGAGTACTTTCGAGTTTTCTATCCTGTTGACATTTTCTTTAGTAAACGACGTTAAGTTGAGAAATTTCAGTGTACCTTCTGCATCTATGGTATTAACAGTGACTTCGTTTCTGAAATCAGTCGAATCCATCCTGTTTTCCCGGCTTTTAAACACCAGATCAAAAGATAATTTTAAAGAAAAGCTTCAAGGCAATGAGAGCTTTGATTACTGGTTTCAACGGTCTCATGAATTCCTTGAATTTGTCAAAATAACGCTTAAGCCGTCCTTTTTTTTCGTGAACTTCTTTTTCTTCTGCTTCTGCCTTTACTTGAGGACGTACTTTAGCCACCTTTCGAAGTCTGTCTTCTTGGTACTTGTCCAGAATTTCCGACGGGACTCGGTAAACGAATTTTCGAGAGATTCCTTTTGTCAGATGAGTCTTTGGGAGCTTCACTATTTGCCTCCGGCGGTTGCGTCTGAGGAAACCGATTCTGGAAACTCCAACGGGGTCGAAAAAAGAGAATAATACTTGCAATATTGATTTAAACATCTTGCTGTGTAAATGCAACTAGCAAATAATCTGGTACAAACTCTTTGCTACTATACACTTTATGTACTGTCAACTGACTATTTAAAATTTGTCTATATGTAAGGTATTTTGTGGCACCTTCGGGTTTATTCAGTATTACAGTTTTTATTCCACTTAGAGCAGAAGCTTCCACATTATTTGTAATATATGAATTTAAGAATTGATAACCAGGTGTAT
Organism: Halocaridina rubra; assembly: GCA_037179515.1. Classification (NCBI taxonomy): domain Eukaryota; kingdom Metazoa; phylum Arthropoda; class Malacostraca; order Decapoda; family Atyidae; genus Halocaridina; species Halocaridina rubra. The sequence continues at coordinate 115,562 of JAXCGZ010022701.1, read as the reverse complement.
TTTCCCGTCTGCAGATGTCAAATACCACATAGAAAGGTCCTTCATTGTTAACCTGTTGCATTTTTTCGATTAAAAATCCTCTTCTTTCATTATCTTCATGTACTAAAGTTTCCAAACCTTTTTTTTTTTTTTTTTTTTTTTTTAGATTCTCCACCCACTGATGGGCGGAACGGGTCATGGAGGACCCATAGGGCGGTGCACAGACGCTTTTAATCTAACATTAAAAGCGTCTGTGCAGGAGGAGAAAAATTCATTCCTGAGAACTGACTCATTAGCTGAACTTATCATGCACTTTGTATCTTAATCTTTCAGAGGCACGTGACCAGTATCATTTATAGCAAGACTAATGAAAGACATTTATTTGAAGTCACTCACGTAATAACTTATAACTTGTTTTTCTTCAAAGATATACAGTGAGATGTACCAAGGTGTATATATTGTTATTTCCAAATGAGAATAAATAGTTATTATTTTATAAAATTGTATACACCTGAAAAATGGTTTCATTACAAAATATACTCTATTTTTTTTTCTTTTTACTTTCTATTAAACATAAGGATATTGGAGTGTTGTTTCTCACTCCCAATAAACACTTTCCTGCTCTGTTATAAAGTTTTTCCATGCAAGCTAAATTACTACAGGTCAAAGAATGTCAAATGCCTCCATTATCAATGATCAACATCAGTACATTGTCTTCCGAAAGGATTCCCTTCGGAAGACAGTGTACTGATCTTTTCGTTTTCGGTACTGTCTTGCATTTCTGTTGCCGTGAGGGTTTCCATGAGCTGATCGTATACAGCCTCGAGCTCAGGAAGGTTTTCGGGCAGTACCTCAACATTGCTGTAATGCTCTGGCTTTTCCAGCAATCGATCATCTTTCTTACGAAAACGAACCCTATTCCAGAGTCTCTTATGTAGTTGCTTTTTATTATTAATTTCACTCTCAAGTTGTATGTTTTTTAGTTGCATGTCCTTGACCTTTCTGTTCATTACAACGGCGTTCGTTTCATCAACTAATAGACGGTCTCTATCATGGCGGGTTATTTTTTGCATACGTAAAAGTTCCTCTTGTAACTCCTTTATGACTTTATATTGTCCTTCCAGTTTTTCTTCAATACCATACCATTTCTCATTTTCATCTCGCAGTTTTTCAGCATCCTTTGCATAGTCTTCTTGCATGTGACTCTCTCTGGTTTGAATCAAGTCCTTGTATCTTTCTAAAATCTTATCGAGCTTTCGTCTCGTAAACGACCGTGTATAGAGCAGATCCTCTCTTTCTCTCATATGCACCACATACTCGTGTAAGAGTGCTTGAAATTCTCTTGGGTACAAATAACAGGCTTCTAATTCCCTATTCCTTCTTTCGTTAGTTGATAGGGTTGAACTTGAAGCCCTCTTGGTATTCCTCTTCTTCATGGCCTTACCAGAAAACCAGAATTTGAGGACGGATTGGAAAAGAGATTCTAAAATTTTAATGACTTCCATATTGAGAGGTGAAGTATATCTTCGACTCGCTTATACCCTTTTAGCATCATATCCAGGTTATCCAGATTCAAGTTTTGCCTTCATGTCTTCTGGAAATGAAAGCCTCTCAGATGCACACAAACTACAATGCATGAAATATCTTGAATGCCTAACAACTATTTAAGCGTTTCTTCTCTAGGACCATCTAAAAACTAAAAGGGAAAGAGATAGTCACATTTCTTTGCGTGAGGAGCCCCTGTCAACACAATAGGTTCAGTGATTATACACCATTAGATGTGTGGGGTCAATGGCAGAGAAGATAATGCCATTATACTTCACAGTAACCTAACATAGCCTAGCCTTACCTAACACAATAGGCGGTGCGACCTTTACTATCTAGGCAGGGTTCCTAGACGTCTCAGCCTACAATATCGTACCAAAGTTGTCAGAATTATCGTTTTTGTAAAAAAACATTATCGTACAGTAATGATTACATAATATCGTGGTTTTTCACCAATAATATTGCATTTGTATCACTAATAGGGAAAGGTTAAACAAAATTCGTAATATATATATCCTATTTATTCATATAATAATTGAATAAGAAGAATGTAAAACAAAAGCGTTAATTTTCTGTAAGTTATATAAAACTAAAAAAAATGTCTGTATGGTAACGAAAAGACTTATGTTCTATATATAAAACATAAGATGTAACGAAAAGGTGATTTCTCTGTAAAGAAAACGAAAAATAAATGACATAAATGATACTCGGTATTTATTATACTTCTAATTATTCATGGTCATCATCTTCTGATGCAGTTTCGTAAATTATCGCATATCGTACGCACGGTATCGTTTATCGTACAAAGAACCAAACTATCGTATTTGTGCGATAATTATCGCACGTTTGGGAACCCTGTATCTAGGTAGCGAATATGTTGCTTGCCAAGGAGGACATGCACTAGTAGTGCATATAATCTCGTATATAGATTACTAGTGTGTATTCTGGTGTTATGTACACACACACACACACACACAGATATATATATATATATATATATATATATATATATATATATATATATATATATATATATATATATATATATATATATATATTATATGCATATATGCACGCAAGTATGTATGTATGTATGTATGTATGTATGTATGTATATGTTATCTGTTTTTAATATTTGTTGTCTCTCCTTTTTTATTCCTATATCTAGTGCTTGTCTATTTTCAATATTTATTATATATATATATATATATATATATATATATATATATATATATATATATATATATATATATATATATATTTTTAATATCGTACTAAAATATTTTTTTTTCTCCTTTTCAAATCTTATAGTTTGTCCATTGCATACTGAAATTTTTACTCATTCCAGTTTTCATTCTTGAGTCCCTCTCATACTTAAATACTTTTTCATTCTCCTTTATGAATAACAACGAGTCTTCATTAAGTAGTCACCTTGGCTCAGGCGGTAGCGTCCGCGACTTTGAGGCGTCAGGTCGAGGTTCACGCCCCGCCACGGTCTGAGGTCAGCAAGGGCATGCACTCAGGGTACCTATTACATTTGTCAAAACAAGTCCTTCGCAAGAAGGCTATCGTCCTAGCCCTTGGTAGAAAAGTGAGTCCTTGACGTAAAACACGCTTTAGTGCGTCTTAAATGCTCATTCATTTTCTTTCTCCTGTTCTTAGGTTGGGCCCCATCCACGTCTTTTATTAATAATTTATTTATTTTTCTCTTCCTCTCCTTCTCATAACATCGAGTCCCTGACTTACTTGAATGCTTGTTCAGTCTTTTTTTTTTTTTTTTTTTACTTATTAATTTATCGTGTCTAAGTCTTACCAATATACTTATTCATTTTTTTTTTACTTATTAATTTATCGTGTCTAAGTCTTACCAATATACTTATAACTTTTTTTTAACAAGTATATTGTCTGACTTTGCTAATATATTTATTTATTCTCTTTCTTTAATCTTATATCGACTCCATGACTTTCTTCATTACTTATAAAACCAATTTTATGCTTATATCAAATCTTAAACTTTGGTAGTTATTAAGACTCCCATTGTATATAGCGACTACATGCCAATGTTTTATATTTATTTTTGAAATTATTTTTATAATACTTACTCATTCTATTATCTTTAATGTTATATCGAGTACATATCTTGTATGTTCGTATTTAATACTTATTCTTGAACTCTCTTTATGACTATATACTTATCCAGACTTTTTTTTTCTTCCAATATCGGGTGCACGTCTTTCTATAATAACTTTCTTGAACTTTTTTTTTTTACTCTTATTATGCTTATTCATTCTCTTTATATATATATATATATATATATATATATATATATATATATATATATATATATATATATATATATATAATATATTTGTGAAGTCCATTGTCTATCGTTGATAATAATTAATTTACTTCTTTTATTTTGATATACTTATTAATATTCTCTTTTTATTCTTATATCGAGTGTATGACTATTTTTATTTATTTTTTTCTTTAATTCTCTTATACGTAGGCCTATGTACCTCTCCACTTTCTGTTATTTAGTCTTACATCGTGTGCAGAACGGTTCTTAATTATTAGTTCTTGGTCTTTTAATTCTTATATATTTATTTATACTCTTTTGTAATCTTATCTCGAATGCATGTGCAAATTTAGTATTTATTCTTGAATTCTTGTGTTCTTATATTCCTGTTGCATCATTTCACTCTTATATCGAGGCCACATCTCATCATAATTTTTTTTCTGGAACTTTTTATTATTATTATATTCTTTTTCATTCTCCGTTTGTTTTCTTTTATTGAATGCATGTCTATCATTACTATTTATTCTTGAAAGTGTTCACTCTTATATAATTATTAATTTTCCTTTTTAATTCTTATATCGTGAATGCGTGTCTATCTTCGATATTTATTCTTGAACTTTTAATTCTTATATACTTATTCATTCCTTGTTAATTCTCGTGCGGAATGCATGTCTTTTTTTATATTTATTCACGAACTAGCACATTTTTATGCAATTATTCATTCTCTCTCTTTTTTTTATTCTTTTATCAGTCATCTCAATCATTAATATTTATTCCAGATTTTCTTTTAATCTTACATTCGTATTTATTCTCTTTTTTTATCATTTATATTGTGTGCATGTCTATCTTTAATATTTATTTGTGAAATCTTATATTTCTATATATTTATTCATTTCTTGTTTTTAAGTTTTATATTGAATGGACACCTTGCGTGTCCAGTATTGATATTTATTACAGAACTCATATATACTTTTTTGTGTATTCATCCATCGAGTACATATCTATTTTTAGAATATATTCTTGAACCTTCTTATTCTTCTATACTTATTTTCACCCTGTGTGTCCTATTTTAGTTCAATGAAATCTCCATGAACTCGAACCACAGCTGTAGAGAATGATTATAATCAGCAGAAGCAACAGTTGCAAGAGCCTAAAGAAGCCGGCTTTACGTCACGGACTCCCTTATCTACCAAGGGCTAGGACGGTTGCCTTCTTACGAAGGACTTGTTTTGGCAGATGTAATCGTTACCGTGAATGCATACCCTTGCTAACCTCAGACCGTGGCGGGGCCTGAACCCTCGATCTACCGCCTCAGAGTCGCGGACGCTACCGCTCTGCAACGGTGACTATGTAAGTATTATAATCATATATATATTTTCCCTTTGTTCGGTTTTGTGATATATAGCGAGTAAGATTCTCTACGAGCACAAGATATGGATATTGGTGCATGGAACCTGCTTTTTCTATTAATTAATTATTTATTGAATGTATTTATTTATATTCATTTATATATACTTATTTTATTTCACACTCTCTTGTGAGTGACGAGTAGTGATTCTAATAAGATTCTTCACAAGATTAAGATTGGAGTATGGTATGTCGACTTTTATTTGACATTATCTTATGAGTATAGGTTCAGTATTTAATTAAGGTTCTTCTCAAGATCATTATTTGGTACTTTATAAGTCCTTCTCTTACTTCTAATCTGAATTCTCTCTCTCTTCGCCGTAAGGTATCTT
>JAXCGZ010022701.1:97500-100000 GCA_037179515.1 Halocaridina rubra | reverse complement strand
TTTCTGATTCGTCCTACAGAGCCAACACATTATTTAGACGTTGCTCTCGTCTAACGTCATCGTCCTGGAATATGAGGCAATTTAAAACTTTTCACCAAAAGTCACTCGTATATTTCTTTCGGATCCTGAAGATTCCTTTAATATAGTGATTCTTCATACACCGTAAAGAAGTTAAAGACTGCTAATTCAGCTTTTTTATCCTTTTTTTTAGCAGCAGTTACTGCTTTTCATGTTATGCATTTATTTGATAAAGTGAGCACTAGATCATCAAGGACTGATAAAGATATTCACATTTTCTGTTTTTTTTAATCACAATGACTTCTCAGAGTTCAAATATTTTTCAGTTGTCAGACTGATTATTTGCAAAAGCTAAAGAAAATGAAACACTTTCATTCACCTTTGCTCTACTGGGCGCAAAGTTACTTTTTCCTAGATGGCATAGTTCTACTGTCTAGAACTATTTTTCCAAAAGTTGAAGGAGATATAGTGAGCCACTATAACATTTTCGTTTTGAAATATATACTATGTCACCGAAATCTTTTACAAGATGAGTAGGAGATGAAGTAAGTCTTTACGATGAGCTTGGCTATAAGTGCTATTTCAGTGTGACGAATTTCTCTGGACACCGAGTCTTTGAGATGGGTGTGACAAAGATAATTTAAATTTTACATTTAGCTTTGCCTAGGCATTATTTCCCTTGACACTGTGACACTCTCTGGAAAAGATGAAAAAATGCAGATCAGTTTTACTTTTCCTCAGCCATGATTTATAAATCAAAGTTCATATAGGTTCTTGATAGTGATTCAGGTAAGACTTAAAGACAGGGTCCTAAATCATAGCTCCTTTATTCGAGGTTATAGTACTCCCGTTGTCACACTAAGGCCCGATTTCTTAAACAGTGTAAACCTAGGATACCATATTGTTAGTTAGCTAGACACACACAAATGGATTTCATAAACGCATCTGACGCAGTTCTGTGTATTGCTAGGACACGTACGGGATCCTAGCCGTACACAGAACCGCGTCAGATGCGTTTATGAAATCCATTTGTGTGTGTCTAGCTAACTAACAATATGGTATCCTAGGTTTATACTGTTTAAGAAATCGGCTGTAACTCCTCACCAGGTATGAGGAGGTGAAGAATGTCAAATGACTTTAATTCTTATTTAAACTGGAATTACTGTTTTGATTATTCATATTTACAGTGACGATTCTCCAATTCATTACTACTCTTACTGAACCACAATTACTTTTTCGAGAATAGATATATCCACTGATTATGCCTCATAATTCCTAATATGGTGAATTAATGCACTTCACTCCTTCTCTTTCTTAGACCCGATTGCTTAAACAGTATAATCCTAGGATACCATATTGGGAACACCTACAGTTTAGCGGGGCATGCCAATGTTCAAAACCTACCTATAGATGGCGATAGGCTCTGACTAGAGAACTGGCGGATGAACACACAGCAAAAATGGTGACAATAGGCATACGAAACAATTTTTTACTATCCTAACAAAATGCTTACCTAACCTCTTAGCCAGGGGGCTTCGCCCCCCTGAGACCCCCCCCATCTTACTATCCTAACTAAAAATACTTACCTAACCTTCAGTCGAACTACTTACCTGAGTGGAGGGATGAGGTCGTTGAGCGGAATGCCCCGCTAAACTGTAAACTACCCCCATATTGTTAGTTAGCTAGACACACAAATGGATTTCATAAACGCACCTGACGTGGTTCTGTGTATGGCAAGGATCCCGTACGGGATCCTAGCCATACACAGAACCGCGTCAGATGTGTTTATGAAATCCATTTGTGTGTGTCTAGCTAACTAACAATATGGTATCCTAGGTTTACACTGTTTAAGAATTCGGGTCTTAGACACGATAATTGTATCATGTTGGAACACTTAGAATGTCACAGTGATGCTTGATTGGTTTTGATGAAAATGAAAATTATCAATTTAATTCTACCTTATCTGTCACCGTTACTCTAATGTGCTGAGAAATATCCATCTGCCTATTCGTTTACAGAATAACAATTACTATTAAAAGCTAAAGTAAATTTATTTATTACAGTTTTTGAGCCACAGTTACTTTTTTCGAGCTGAAGAATTTTCAATCACCTCTAACTCAGTCATTATTACTTTTTTTTTTCGCGCAAAAAATTCAATCACTTTTTTTTTTTTATACACAATATCATTTTCGAGTTGAAACGTTTTATCCACTGTTTTTTTCGAAGCCACAATAACGTTTTCAAACTGAGGAAATTCTATGCACTATTTCTTTAGGAGTCGCCATTAGGTTTTTGAGCTGAAAATATCCATTCTTCTCTGCTTTTTTTGAGCCACGAAAATGTTTTCTAGCGTCACTATTTCTGTTGAGAGAGAGACTTTTCTAAGCCCCGAAGTTAGATAAGAAACTCCTTTACCGTGGGTTGATATATAGAGTTCTCCTACTTGAGTTATAAATTAGGATGAGAAATAGTGTCCTCCACC